>PVLD010002518.1:0-163765 GCA_004027595.1 Dinomys branickii
GCTTAAACCTTCTAGTGGCTCCCCATTGCTCTTCCAATAAGTGTGCACAATGGCCAGCGCAGTGGCCGATCTGCCAGCTGCTCCTCTCTGAGCCGAGGCCCGCTCACCAAGGGTGGCCACTGGCCCTTCACACAGTCATCAGGCCTGCTGGGGGTGCCGTCCTCTTCATTCCCTGGCCCCATTCACCTGGAAGGACTCAAACCTGCCTTAGATTTCTCACGCTCCTCAGGGCCCGCGCTCCTCCCTTCTGCCCCTCTCCATCATGCTTCAACACACTATTTTGTTTGCTCACTTAACCATGAGTCTTCTTCACTGGGCTCTAAGCTCAGTGAGCACGGAGGCCCCAATCGCCTTGACCATGCATCCGGCACCCCCAAGCCATTCATACAGCAGCTGCTTGCCTCGTGGAGGCCCTGAACACCTGAAATGTGCCAAGTGCAAATTGAGGTGCACTGCAGGAGTAAAACACGTGCCAGACTCCAAAGGCTTCAAACAAAGAGTAAAATGTACCATACTTCAGATGTAATGACTAAATAAAATGTTAAATAAAGTGTATTGGATTAAATAAAACATTATTAAATTAAATATACTACTAGATAGACTGCATTATTAAAATATATTATTAGTACGTTTTACTTCCTTAATTGTGGCTGCCATGAAACATAAAATTACATATGTGGCTTACATTATGTGTCCTCTGGACCCAGCACAGCAGGGGCTTGTCTATATAATGCATTAAGAAGTAGAATGAGCAAAGGCATCCTCCATATAGATTTTCTAAAATGAAAATCAGATCCTGTTGTTTGGCTACTTAAAATCTTCCAAGAGCTTCTTGAAAGAATCCAAGCTCTTCCCCAGAGCCCAAGAGTCATCCCCAGCCTTAGGCAGCTGACGAGCTGCACACTGCAGGCAAGGGGAAGCGCTGGCACCTGCGTGTCTTTGTACAGGATGTTCCTCCTGCCTGGCCTTTCCCTTCTTGAGCTTCTCTGCTCAGCTCTCTGACTTTCTTTCATGTCCATCCAAGAGGCCACCCTTGTGTCCAATGGGTTCCACTGAATCAGTCATTCATTCACCACGTTTGCTGCTGGGGATCCAAGAGTGAGTGAAGTCAGAGATGCCAGCTGTCCTCGGGGAGCTTGCAGACTGTTCCTCGATCAGATCTAGGCTCCTAATGCCACATCTTTTATCTCTGAAACTTCACCCCAGCTCAGTGCCTGCTCTGCAGTGTATTCCTCCATAAAACATTTTTATAGGTGACAAAATTTTGTACACCTGTGTGCGACAGGTCACACACCAAAGCTGTGCTGTTTCTTGGAGCTGAAGCTTCCTCTGCTCCCATTGAAACCTGCAACTGGGTGCTGGGTTCACCTTCCCTCTTCCTGACTATCCCTGGGGAGGTGGGCTGGCTCAACCAGAGTTACCAGTTAGGCTGGGCATTTGCTCAGGGATTACTGAGCCCCTTCCAGGATAGGATTACCTTGTGTCCAAACCATCACCGGGTGTGGGAATAGCCCTCCAAATATTTGCTGAGAGTTCCTGACCTTTACCTTCTCTCTCACAGCCCCACAGGGCTGCAGATGAGCTGAGCAGCAGTGCTGGAGTGGCAGCTCTGGGCTCCTCCCTCCTCCTTTCCCCCCACTGTGACTCTTCGGTATTCAGAGCAGGCCCGGCTGGAATGGCAGTGCAGCACTCAGTCACTCTTCATATTAAACAGGGAGCCTCAAGATGCTCTCCATGTTGATTCTGCTAAGACCATTAATGCCCTTGGTGGCATCACTTTAATTTGTGCTGTTGAACCAAACTGCTATCGGAGGAGCCCCAGTGGGAAGGATATTGCTTATATTAAAGATCAGAATGGAGGAGAAACAGCTCTGACCTGCATCAGTACCGCCAGAGCTGATTGCCCAGACAGGGAATTCCAGGACATAGGAGTCCATTACTGAACATCTGAAAGGAGATCCAAGATGTAGACAGAAAGGCCGTAGCTTCTGGAAATTCAATATCTCCACCAACCCCTTGCACCAAGATGAGCTGCTTAATCAGCCTAAAAGCTTTGCATGAGGCACAGAGAAATATTGGGCTCTTCCCTGCAGGTGAAGCCCAGAGGGCTGAACAATAAGATCGTTCCCGAGCAGAAGGAGAATATCCACAAGGGAGAACCGAGCAGAGGTTCAAGGAAATCTTCCTACCATCCAGGGTGCAGGTAAGGAGAGGCGCAGAGAGAAGGAAAGAGCCTGCCTTAGGTAGGGGCACCTCCGAGAAACAGGGGCCCCATCCAGATGGTCTTCACAGAAGACCTCAGAGCTTTGGCAAACACCTATGTGAACGCTGGTGTGCTTGGCAACAGGGTTGCCTGATGAAATACCGGGTGTCCAGTTAACTTTGGATTTCAAAGAAATAATACAATCTTTGTCACGGCAAATGCACATAGAAAAAGGTTTTCCATATCAACTCTTTTAGAATTTACAATTCAGTGGCATTCACTATACCCACAAGTCAGTGGGACCAGCACACTGTCTGGTCTCAGAACCTTCTCACCACCCTAAACAGCAAAGCATTAGGTGGTCACTTTCCATTGCCCTCCTCCTGGGTCCTGGCATCTGTTGATCTGCTTTGTCTCTGGGGATTTACCTATTCCAGATAATTCACACAGATGGAATCACAATATGTGACCCTTTGTGTCTGGCTCCCTTCAGTGCGTAGTGCTTCCAGGGTTCATCTATGTCATAGTATGCACTAGCACTTCCTTCCTTATTATGGCCAAGTAATATTCCTTTATGTGGAAATGCCAAATTTTCCTTATCCATTGACAGGTGGATGTTTGAATTGCTTTCACCTTTTGCCTGTTGTGAATGAGTTTTAAAGAACATGATGTTTTATTTAAACCCCTACTTGGAATACTTTTTTTTAAAACAGTGACTCACTATGTGGCCCAAATTGGTCCCAAACTCCTGAACTCAAGAGATCCTTCTGCATCAGCTTCCAGAGTAGTTGGGACTACAGGTACATGTCTCCATACCTGGTTTTTTTTTTTCAATACTTCCAAGTGCATCTCTAATAGTGGGATTGTTGGATCTCATGGTAACTCTGTGCTTAACTTGCTGGACAGCTGTCATGTGATATTACCACAAGCAATGTTTCAGAGCTCCAAAATCCCTGTAGGTACAGTGGGTCTTAGAAAGATATCT
Source organism: Dinomys branickii (assembly GCA_004027595.1). Taxonomy (NCBI): domain Eukaryota; kingdom Metazoa; phylum Chordata; class Mammalia; order Rodentia; family Dinomyidae; genus Dinomys; species Dinomys branickii. Next base: position 3,189 of record PVLD010002518.1, read on the forward strand.
AAAGAGACAAATATAAACTATATAGCCAGTGAACATTATATAATAGGTGCATTGACTACAGATAGCAAGGCACCACGAGGTGTCAAAGATGGCACCTGGGCTTGGGATAAAGGACAGTCCAACACTTAAGCTGGCTGTTCTGAAGAGGACCAGGCTTTCAGGTTGACCATGGGTTGGGTTTGGGGTGCATTTCTATTTAAGGAGTGCTCAGCATTCTCCAAGCATTGTTCTTCGTGGTTCACCTCTAGTACTTCATTTGGTCCTCACCAAACCAGCCTAGTAGAGTTCAGGTAGGGCCCGTAGCTTTCTGGAGATCACCCAGCTGGGGATGGATGTGGCACAACCAGAATTTCCATGCAGGCCCTTGGGCACAGAGGTACAGAGGGAGTGCTGGCCAGGGAACTGCTACCCTCTCGCTTTCTTACCTCATGGAAAATCCTTGTGTTTCTCTGTCTAGAGGCCCATTGCATGAAATTCTTATTATCTCTCCTAAGAGAGACATCAACATTCATTTTTATGGCTCATACAATCCTGAATTATTTATAGATCTACCAAAACAAAAGAGTTTATTTTTATAATTAGAAAAATGTTAACTATTGGGGTAACTATCAATAGAACAGGAAAATCTAGAGTCTACCTAGAATAGGAAAATCCAGACCGGAAGTAGAGTAGAGGCTGCTGAGCTAGGGGGAGGAGGAGTGGGGCAGTTAGTGTTGAATGGGGACAGAATTTGTGCTTGGGAAGATGAAATTCTTCCGGAAAGGTAGCAGGAGCCACCAATGTCCTACACAGAAAATCATGACCAGGATTCTGTGTTAGGAGTAGATCCCAAGGGGAGGGCACAAAGGCATAAGCAGAGAGATTTATGCAAAAGCCTTGCAGTTCTCAAGAGAGATGGCTGGGGCTTGGTGGGGAGCAGTCTTAGGGGAGATGCTGAGCTGTGAATGAGCAGTAAATATATTTTGAGAAGAAAGCCAACATATTTCCTGGCAAATTGGAAGTGGACAGTGAGAAGGAGGAAGGAATTGAGCATTACACAAAGTTTTATGATGGAGTAACCAGAAGGATGGAGCTACCAGGAATGTAGCAAGGTTGGCAGAGTGGGGAGATCTGGAGTCAGTGTGGGACCTGCTGAGGTTGATTAGACTTCTTCATGGTGGCACAGAGTCACCACTGATATGAGTCTGGAGTTTTGGAGTGAGGCGTCCAGAAAACACAAATGGATGGGCCATCAGCCTATAGATGAAATTCAAAGCAACATGAAAGGGTGTGATCACCTAGGCAGAGAATGAGGACAGAGAAAAGAGGGTCCCCAGAGTGAGGGTCCCCAGAGTGAGCCCTGGGGACTCCAGTGGGAAGAAGTGGGGAGGGAGCGAGTGAAAGATCCTGAGGAAGAGTGGCCCACCACATAGCAAGAGAAACAGGCATGCAGGGCCAGGACCCAGGAGCAGGCTGCTGAGCAGAGGAAGTGACCCGATGTGTCCAGGGACATATTCATGACAGGTCACGAAAGCTGAGGGCTGAGAGTTGGATTTAGCAGTCTGAAGGTCATCTGGTCTCTGCGAGAGCAGATTCCATGGATTAACCTATGTGGACTGGATTTCAGAGGACTAAGACAGGAGGAATCATGGACAGGGAAACAGACGATTCACCCAGCTTCCCAGTACCTGGGGATGTGTCCTCCTGGTTTAGCTTCTTGTGCATGTGTGTGCATGTGTGCATGTGTATGGTCTCTTCCAGCACAGTGCAAGCTGCTTGAGGATCGTCTTTCTCTTGCTTCTTCATCCTCACCTTCAGCCCACGGTGGGAGCCACTCAGTGCTGTGCACAGTCTGGGCTCTCCGTCCCGGCTGCACAGAGAGCCAGGGCTTTCTTCTGTCTTCTGAAGGTGTATCCTGCTGGCTGCTAGTGCTGCAGATTCCAAGCCCACCAACCTGGGGTCACCGCCCTGCCCATGTCCTCCTGCCATTGCTTCTTCCTGTAAGAGACCTTTGTAACACACCACGGATGCTACAATGTACCACCCCAACCCAGCAGCTAAATGGCCCTCACTGTCCACCCTCTTCAAGAACTGTCTGGGCTGGAAAAAGCCACCTTGCCTGCATCTCACATCCTCCCAGAGTATCCTGCACTTGGTGACCAGGGAGCATGGGATCTACATACCCTCATTCTGGTTCAAGGCTGGTCAAGGGGCTCTCCGAGGTAGGCTGAGGCCTTCAGTGGGTCTGCCTCACAGTTCAGCCTTTTCTAAGTCCCTCTTCCTTCCCCTTTCCTCCCCTGCCCAGGTTGTGACAGGGTTCTGTGTCACATCCCCTTGAAGAGGGCCTCAGGGATACCAGTGCCTCCTGCTGGCAGTCTTTCCTCTACCTGCTCCACAGATTAGTATCCAGCCGCCACTCAGCTTAACATCACTTCCTAGGCAAGTTCCCTGTGACCGATCGTCCTCCCACCAACCTAGTCAGGATCCTGCCATTATCCAGGTCCTCTCCATGAGACATATCTCGGCTTTAGTCACACAAGGATTATTGCGCTTATTTAGTTAGTGCCTGAATCTTGTATTCACTCACAGGCCCCTTAGAGACAGGGACCACTTCTGACTTTGTCCACCTGTACATTCAGTCCTCTCAGGGGCCTAGCATGCAGTAGGCAACCAGAAGACATTTGTTCAATGACCCTGAGGTCCCAGGGAGGGACAAGGATGGAGGCTGCCTGTGGTGCAGGGGCCATGTTTTGCCTAATGAAGTCTCAACCTAGACCACCCCAGAGGATGGCTCCCTCTCACTTCTTCAAAGGGAAGACCTTCCTTCTCCCTGGAAAGCAGCAGACCACCTTGCCCACCCACCTCCTGCCCCTGCTACCCTGAGGCTGGAAGTCTGTGTCCCTGTGCTGTCTCCACCGTGCCTCACCCTGGACTTGGCCCCGACACAGGTGCCTTGTTTTTCTCCCTTTGTACACAGGTTCCAGGGAGGGCTGGGGAGCCAGAGGCTCTGCCAACGCTGAGGGCTCTGCGCCTTTCATAATGAGAGGTCAAGCAAAATGAAAGCCCACCTCCCTGGCCCCATCATCTGAATTCCTACATTGGCTATGACATGGCTAAGGGGGAAATATTGGATTTATTTTTATGAGTTAGTCATAACCCTAAGGCCCTTAAGAGGAACCGTGCGAAGTGAATCCATTCCAAAGGTTGAGAAGGTCACAGCTAACTTGTAAAAATAAATCCAATATTTTTTACTCTGTCTTATTAGGTTTATGTGATGCAGACTTCTGAGAGAGGTTTGGTTTGTTTTTGTTTTCATTTTTTAATAGGCAGTCTTCATGCCTATTTAAGGTATTTTCTTTCTACCTTCCATCAAACACCCACTCCATTGTTGACCATCTGGCTACGTGACAGTTTCTTTTTTCTATTTTTAATTTATTTAAAATAAGTACCTGGGCATCTTCACACCTCCCTTCCATTATTTCTTTCCAAATGGAACCAGCACCAAAGTTTCTGGGTCTAAAGTAGCCAAACATGGAGGTTAGAAATAACTGAAAACATTGCAAGCTGCTGCTATGGGCAGCTTCAAAATCTCATATTTCATCTGGAAAAATTTCTACAGCATAGAATCAAATTGACCTGTTGTCATCTCTCAAGAAATAAACCATGCTCCCCATGCCTTCTGGCAGGTTCTTCAAGCAAAGCCTCTCTCAGCCTGTGTCGCTCAGGGAGAATGTGTGTGGGGGTCACACAGGAGCCTGTGGGGGAAGAGTGCAGGGCAAGGTTTGAAAATCTCTCCCAACCCACTCCCAGATCCTTGTCAAGCCCCCTCCCTCTCTTCCCTCTTTTTCCTCATGGTCTACCCTTGCTTTTTCTCCCAGCAATTTGATGTTTAATTATAATTGCTTTCTGCACCTGAATCCACTCTCCCCTCTGCACTGACTTGTTGGGGCTGCTGCAACACAGCACCACACACTGGGTGGCTTAAATGACAGAGGTTCATTTTCTCACAGTTCTGGAGACTGCAAGTCCAAGAGGAAGGAATCAGCAGGGTTGGTTTCTTCTGCAGCTGTCTTAGTAAGCTTTGTGTCACTGCCACATGTACATGAGATAATCAACTTCAAAAGAGGAGAGGTTCGTTTTGACTCATAGTTTCGAAGGATTAGGTCCAGGGTTTGTTGGCCCACTTGCTTTTAGGCTCAGCTGCCCCAGTGCTCTGGGCAAGGCACAGTGTCGTGGCAGAGAGCACCTGGTGGAACAAGCCACTTAACTCTTGGCCAGGAGGCAAGAAAAAAGAAGAGAAAAAGGAAAGGACCAGACTCCCATGATTCCCTTGAGGACACTGCCCCATGACCTAACTTCCTTGCACTAGGCCCCACCCCTTAAAAGGATTCACCACCTCCCAAGAGCAAACACAGGCTGAGAGTCAAGCCTTTGGCACAAGGACCTTGGAGGGCGTTTGAGATCCATACCATAGCAGTGGCCTCTCACCGACTTGAAGGTGATGGTCTTCATACTAGGTTCTCACGTGATCTTTTTTTCTGTGCACACGCACATTTGGTGTCTAAATTACCTTTCTTAGAATGAGGACATCAATGACATCAGATTAGGACCCACCTGAAGGCTTCATTTTATATCTGGTACAGACATTCCCTTTAAATGCAATTACATTTTGAGGGTTAGGAGTTCAGCATATCTATTCTGGGGTGACACAATGCACCTCATGATAACTTCCCAGACCAGACACCCAGACTTCTACTAACAAGGTGGGTCTGTCTTCAGAGTGCTCCCAATGATCCTAATGCAGAAGGGGCTACACAAAGACAAGAGGAACAATGGTGAGTGAATTGTCTTTAAGGAACGTGGCTGTCAAGTACCCATCATTCTTGCTGAGTCATAGCTGCAGTTCATAAGTCACTCGTGTGCACATGCTCACCTGTGTTACCTTCTTGTAGGTCACCTTTCTTTAACTACAAACTCACTTTGGACAGAAAAAGAAGTAGGAATCAGGACTGGTACTGATGGTTATGTTAATCTGTTAATTGTAAGTGGGGAAAACACTGATAGTTCCCATGGTTTGCTGTGTTGACCTCTTTCTGATGTCTCAAATTATTGCATGTTCTCAGGAAGAAAGACATTAGCCTCCACTCTGAATTTCCAAGACTACTTTCCAGTCTGTGATAAATATCTAAACCCATCCAGACCATCCTGCTGGACTCTCCATGGCCCAGCTCACCTAGAGAGAATGGGTATGACTCTCTTGCCCACCACGCCAAGCTCCTGTGCCCCAGTCCCTTGTGGCATGCAATGAAGAGGCTGCAGCACACTGGTCAGGCCATGTGGCTTGGAGGAAAGTGGGTGTTGGGCAATCCTCCAGCCTGCACCACCCAATGTGTTACATCCTCACCAGCAATTGCAAGCTTCCCTTGATCTCCGGGCCGGGTCTTTTTGTAAGCTGAGAAAGCTGCTCTTGCTCTCAGACAGGTATGGACTTAAGGCCACCAAAAGGCCACCACTGAAACCGCTCTTTGGCTTAAGAAACATTTCTCCCACTGAGAAGCCTAAAGCACTAGGTTCACACAGATTTATACCTTGAGGATAGAAAAGAGTTCTTTTAGAGAAGGGAATTAGGAAATCTCTCTTTTATACATTGGCTTTCTAGTTGCCAGCATGAGGACTACCACATAGTGTATTCAATAAATCTATGCAGAATGATTGTTTAAATGGCCACATAATCTTGGGAAACACCAGATAAAAGTTGAGTGGGTTTTCTCACTTTGGGCCTTCTCAAAGATGTAGTGAGCAGACACATAGTAGGAAATGTCAAGGGAGGGAACTGCTCACCAAATACATTTATTTGGACCTAAAATTCCAAACTGCAGTTAGGCACTAGGGTGAGGTGATGTCCTGTGGCAGAGTAGTTTTATAGATTGAAGAACTTCATGGATTGTGTTGGAGAAGGCCACTAAAGGAAGAATAAAGGACATAAACTCGTATAAGTGGTCTTTGGATGATTTGGGAGGCAGGTGCCTGGACAGCAAGTGTGGAGGTTTGGAATCCTGGTTGGGTGCCTTTGTCCATTGCCTTTTTGGTAGAAACGATGGTTCGGCTTGTCTCAGTAACACTAGGGGTGGACCAGACAAAGGTATGAACGGCAAAAGTGGGACTTCAGAGGAAGTTAATGTGCATGGATTTGTCGCCGGTTCCCAGCAGAGGAGCAGATCCCTCCCTGCTCATCTTGGGGGGGGGGGCAAGGAACCTTGACCCCATGCTACATAGTGACAGCTATCTCCGAGCCCAGCCCTGCCCCCAGGGGCTACCACATAAGCATCACCTCAGGACTGGGCAGCTCAATCCACTCTCCTCATTGTGGGGAGAAAAGAAAAAGACTGAGAGACAGCAAGAGACAGACTCCACGTTGCCAAGAGCTTAGATTTAGCTTCCCCTTTGATGGGCTGCTGCCATGATGTGCGCAAAACAAGCGCAATTTAAAACTCTGAAAACTCAGCTTTCAATAATTCCCTGCTAGGTTTCCATCCACAGAAGACTAAATAACACAACAGCTACAAATGCTGGGAGCAAAATCTCCAATAACAGCTCCATGCTTATGATAACTTTCCCAATTTTCTGCAATCTCCACTGCTTCTCTCTTGACTTGGGTCTGTATCAGATTTTTTTTCCCCCTTTATTGAACATCTGCCTTGGGAGCCACTGTCACAAAAAGTAATAAACACATCAATCCAAAAGAAAAAGAGAGGATCGCACAGTCCGAAGTACTTAACCAATCAAATTGGCAGCTGGTGGAATGAAATGGAGGAGCAGCTGAGAGGCCCGCTCCTAGAGGGGGTTTCTAACGGCGCTGCCTACCCACGGAGGGAGAGGTGCGCACGCTGCACGGGCCTGCCTAGTAAGTTAATTACGGTTTCTAACATTAATTACAGTTTCTAACATTAATTACAGATGGCAACCTTTGTTGAAATTTCAAGCCCCGGGATTAATTTTGTAAATATGTCTTTCAGCCAAACCCTGACTGTTCCTGCTTTGCCTTTGCCTCCTCCAAAATATAAGGGAATAAGAGAAAGATCTGTCTTGGAATAAAAAAAAAAATCCTTTTCCTTAAAAAAAAAAAAAAACCCAAGCAATAATAATGCCTTCTCCACTTATTACTCGTGGACTCTGCAAACGTGTACTGGAGACAGCAATCATTCTGTTCACCGTCCCTGAAGGTCCTCCCCCTCCCCGCCTAAAGAACAACAACTAAAAATTATGCCTGAAAGGGAAACAAAGCAATTTATGTTTTCCAGTTATCGTTCCAGAAATAGCCAAAGATTACTTGCATACCGAACAGACAAAAATCAAATCTTTCACTACTGCTTAAAAAAAATCCTATTACAAATTATATTTAACTCAGGTGTGTATAGTTTGCCAGTTCTTATACAATTGTAAATTAGTCCAGGGTTGCCTGTTGGGAGGGAAAAGTGGCTTTTGAAACATGTCTTATTGACTGGGTATAAATTACCTGCAGCAGATTTGTGAAGCAAATTTGAAGCAAGAGGTGCCTCCAGGCAACACTATATTGATTGAAGATTGATATTCAGCTGAATTTAAGGTGAAAAATAAATATTGTTTTAGCAGCAATTTAATTAACAAATCATTGCACAAATGGAAAGAATATTGTGTTGTCTAATACAGGGATTTAAGCTTCTTTTTTAAAAACAATTATCTGAGAAATCCTTAGTTTCACATGTAGATGAATTGCCTTTACCCACCACTCCCAGTCTCCATGTGCGCTCGTGTAAAGCAATATGATGCTTATGGGTGCGCTGCTCATTTTTCTCTAGCCTGTAGAAGTGAGGTTTTCCCTGCTCCTAATTGCAGTGAACACACCTTGGCACCAGGAAGACTGAGTTGTGACTGGGACAGCTGGAGGGTGAGGTGAGGAGGGGGACCCACTTGTCCTACTATCTCTGTCCTCAACCTGTCATGGGACCTCAGGCCAGTGGCTTTGCTTCTCTCAACCCCAGCTTCTTCATGGGTTAGATGATCCCTAAAGCAATGATTCCCGGGAAATGTTTAGCAAGTGGCTCTTTGAGGGTACGTCCTGATTTGAAGTGCCTGCCAATTGCCATGGTGTAATACCCTCACTGTATAAGGCACAGTTGGGAAGAAATGCCTTGAGCCACTGCAAACCAGCTCCTTCTGACTATTGCCCTGAAGCTCCCTGGCAGTTCAAGAATTCTTTGAGTTCGTGAATGGAACACATAAATGCTCCCCAGATTTCAGAGAATTGAATAAAATCTAAAGGCACTTACACAGGAAGAGAATTATACTTTCCTTTTATTTATTTTTTTTTTTGATAATTTAAAAGTTATTTCAGAACCTTCCAGTATAACAGGATTTTAATGGCAAATGGTATGGTTTTCTCATTAATAATATGCCCAGAATATGCAGCTTCTTTTCATTTTGTTCTTTTAAGAGAAGAAAAAGGCAACACAATAGACACTTACCTAATATGGAGATAATGTCTATAAGGGTTTCTAGAAATCTTCAAATGAACTGATTTTTAAAGACACTGTCTCCTCTCTTAATATAAAAGTATGTCATGTGTACTGAGGAAAATTCAAGAAACCAAAATGAATAAAAATATTTAAATCTGTCTAATAACCTCAGAAATTAACATGTTGGTGCATTATTGTTATTTCTCTTCTCTCTGTTCTTTCATAAAATTATTTCTTTCTTTCTTACACACACACTTACATACATTAGTTTTACAATAATATGATAAACAAGGCTTTGTGATTCTTATGAAGCAGTGAAAATATTATCATGGCATTCAATATCCCTGCACTATTTTTGAGGGCGGTGTAACCAAGCCTCTGTCCTGTAGGCAGTCACCCCTTTCTGTCTGGACCTCAGGATGTTCCAGTTTTATGATACTGTGGAACAATATACACCCAGCACTGTGGGTTCCAACTGTGTCCACAGCAAGTTATTGCCAATTAATCCACCAAGAGAACAGGAGTTGCTGCACCTACTAAGGTACTTTGTGAAAAAGGTCAGAATCATTACAGAAAGAAACCCATTGTTAAGATCTCTGCAAGAATCAGCAACTTTTGGTGAAAGGACAAGCCCAGTGTTGGCTGACATACCCTGTATGGTTTTAGTTTCTCTCTCCCATGAGGCAATAAAAACCCACTAAAGAGTTGATTGTCATCCTCTCCATCAAACACTGTGGCTCCTTATAAGAATGACCCTTAGCTGCCTGCAGGGAGGGGCACAGACCAGTTTGTGATCCCTGTTCCCTGCTCTGTTTCAGAGCAGTCTGGAGCAGAGCGGAGAACTGAACTGTCTCTGCTTGAAAGAAGGCTACAGAAAGAACCAGGCTTCTTGACAGGTGGGCAGAAAGAACTCATACATGGAGGAGCTCCTACAGGTCTGAAAAAAAGCAGTTATGTGCAGGGCCATAGAAAGCATGCCTGTAATCCCAATACTCTAGGAGGCTGAGGCAGAAGGATTCCAAGTTTGAGCATGGCCTGGGCAATTTAGTGAGGTAGTGAGACCCTGTCTCAAAAAAAAATGCTTGCGATGTTAACTTAATACAAGCCCCTAGTTTCTATCCCCATACCGCAAAGATGGAAAGAAAGAAAAAGAAAGGAAGGAAGGAAGGAAGGAAGGAAGGAAGGAAGGGAGGGAGGGAGGGAGGGAGGAAGGAAGGAAGGAAGGAAGAGAAAGAAAGACCTTTTCCATATGGAATTACAAGACATAGGCAGCTTGAGGAACTTTCTGATTTGCTCTTTCAATAATAGCCAAGAAGACATTAAATCCAAAAGCTGAAGCAAGCATGAGGAGATAAGGGGAAACTGAGTGGAGAGAAAACACAATTGATTAATTAAAAACTCTCACATGAACAGCAGGTTGGATACCATAGAAAATCAATTTAATGAGGTAAGAGACAAATTCAAGACATTTTCCATTATACACATGGGAAAGTTTGATAGATACTGATTTATAGTAATAAAGAAAAATGATCAAAGATGCATCTGAAAAACTTAAAGGCCGCCACTAACAGCAAAAATGGAGTATGTCCCTCTAATTTTTTTAAATACAAGGCAAGTAATAAACATAGTGCATATAAAGAAGGAATGAAGGGAAATGAAATAAAAAATTTAAAAAATAGAATACCAAATGTTACAGTTACCAGATAGAAATCCATGAAAGTGAGTTAGCTGTAGAGAGTTCAGAGATTCTCAAGTGAGTTTTCTTTGCATTCATTGCCATTCATGTTGATAACCCTAAAATCAAAAGATGCAAGAGTAGTAATGATTTCATAACATAAGGTTGGTGCAGATAGTATTTTATCCCCCAGAAAGGAAGGCCATATTCTTTTAAGTTTTCCATAGACTAGTTATACAAAATATTGTCTTTGCAGTTCCAACAGTGCTCTTTACAAATTTAAAAAGGATTAAGTAGCTCCAAAGTGGTGGTTTTAAAATTAAGAATTGAGCCCAACAGTTATGTCCTCTTAATTTCCCAAATACCACAGAAATGTTTGAAGAAATCTATGAGCCATAACCAGTCTATGACTATTTTAGAAAACTGGAGAGATTACAGTGAATAGGTCCAAAGTTTTAAAGTATTTCTGGAAGCTGAAGAAATCAAAGTGGGAAATAGTCTTAGGAAGAGCAGTGAGCCCATGTTCAATGCCAGACACAGAGGAATCCTGAGAGGAATCCAGCAGCTCAAGGAGCCCTGGAGAGGCCTCTGTGTCAGCAAGGTGGGGTTCAGCATGCACAGGGCACAGGTAGCCCCAAGGGTAGTTGGTCGCAGTTCTCTTCGTCTTGAGCTTGGCTCCTTCAGACGACAAGCTAGCTGCTACCATAGGAATGGACTGTCCCAAGCTGAAACCAGCATGTCCTTTCTGTGGCCCCTGGGCACTGGCTACTTGCCTTGAAGATGGTGAATTCCTCACTCTCAGAAAACACTGACCTGGTCTCAGTACAATATTAGACAAAGTGGGTGAAGACCCACGGAAAAGCTATCACACAGTATTTTTTCAAAGCAAGGATTTGCCACAGTCTTCATATGAAAAATGCAGCATTGGTCTCAGTGTACTCAGGCTGCTCTGCTGTAAGGAAAATCTTATAATCTCGGGATGTGTAATCAGTACACCTCATGGTCGCATGGGCTGGAGCCAGAAGTCCAAGGCTGAGGAGTGGCAGTTACTGGTGAGGCCTCTTCCGCAGAAGATCACATCTTCTTGCTGTGTCTTCCCATGGCAGAAGAGGCGAGGCCACTCGCTGGGGACTCCTTTCTAAGGACACTAATCCCATTCGGGGGGCCCCGCCCTAGAGACTTCATCGCCTCCCAGAGTCACTTCCAATTACCCTCCGGTGAATATGTTTCCAGCATATGAATTTTGGGGAGACACAGACATTCGGACCACAGCATTCTCAGATTCCAAAACACTGAGTTTCAGAGGTTTAACATAAAAAGAAGAGAGGGGGCAGGCAGGCAGAGGGAGCCAAGGCAGCACACTCTGAAAGAGCGGCCAAACCAGTGCCCTCATTTCTCACTTCTCTTTTGTTTTCTGTTTGGTTGTTGTTTACTTATTTAGAAAAAACAGATATCATGGATGTCTTTTGAGTTGTTTTCCAGATTCTTATTGAATAAAACCGCTACATTCTAAAGTCCTACAAAGTGCTTTGAGACATACAGGATGTCCTATACCCCTTGTACAAACCCTTTTGGTTAGCCTGGCTACTACTGCATCCATTTAACAGATCACAGATGAGAAAACCGAGGCCCAGAGAGGTCAAGTGGCTTCCCCAGGCTGACAGAGTAGTAGAGCTCACATGTAGTCCAGAACCTCTAACCTTTAGTCCAATGTTCTTGGTTCTTCACTGAAGATCATAAAACCTAGACAGATTAGTCAATAAACCTGATGAAGGAAAAGCCTCGGTCAAGTTCACAGGAGCTGAGCTGGCTCTGAAAGGATGCATGTAGCTAATGAGAGCAGCTATTACACATGAACTTCTCTGTTGAGAGCTTGCCCTGGTCTTTGACTCGTTCTTCTCTTTAATTGAATGGGAGAGAAATCGAGGCTTCCTCTGTTCTGTCCAGCCCATCCTGTTGGGACCCTGCCTCCTTGTGTATTCCCAGGAGCCAAGAGGGGCTGCATCAGGCCAGCCCATCACTCAAGCAGAGGCAGCCAGAGTGACTTCACCAGTGGCGGAGTGGAGGGCTGGGGGGCAGGGCTGCTGGGAAGGGGGCATCTGTCCCCAATGCAGCGAGGTTGCAGACTTTCCCCATGTTACTCGCCCACAGCTGAGAACAAGGCTCTCTGAACTATGGAGTTTGTTCACTGGCTTTTTAGTCCTGTGCTTGGCATGAAGATTTATGTCTCAAATGTGACCACACTCGCCATCCATCACGATTAGCTACAATAAAATCTCTCTTCATGTTTTTAAAAGCCCTTCGAGTTCCATTCCATTATGCAGTTAACATCTCACAGATGGTCAGGCCATTGTTCAACCACAGAACCATTTTTTGATCTCTGCAAAGGAAGGCAGAGAACTAGCACTTGACCTCCCTGAGGTCCAGGAGACCTGTGCCTCTTGCAGAGATGGGAGGACGAAGCAGCGGGGCCTTGGTTCAAACCAAGAACTCGGCAGTTGGGCTGAAACAAGTAGACCAACAAAGCAGCAAGGCTCAGGTTAACAGACTTTTGGGGGGGATGTTGACCTGGATGCCCTCGAGTCCCTAAAATACCTGGCCCAGCTGTTGTGGAATAGTCTAACCACCAGGGATGCTGTCTCTCAGGCATGACACGTCCAGGAGGCTCCACGCCCCACTCTCTCAATCAGCATTTGACCCAAGTGCCTACTGGGGTATCAGAGGACCAAGGATGAAGGGGTGATTATGCTGCTCCCCACTCTTCCTTCTCCTCCCCGTTTACTAGCTCAGTCCGTGGCACCAACACCCACTTGGCTGCCCAGGCCTTGCGCTGAGCTTTGCTCCTGCTCCCAGATGGTCAGGAAAAGAATGTAGCCCTGCCCCTTGACATTGGACGTGGCCATGTGACTCGCTTTAGCCAATGGCATGTGAGTGGACATGATGTAGTTCCGGTGTCTGCTAGTCTTACACTTGATCTCAGCCAGAAGGCTGAGAAGCGATGTCTTACAGTTTTAAAATTCTATCTGGACTAGGGGATGCTCCTTCAGGCTGGGTCTTAGAATGAAAAAAATATGTGACCCAGATTCCACAAGTGATCTGTAGGTGACACGGGAAAGACTCCTCCTCCCTTGTCTCCAAGGCTGTCTCTGCCACCAGGCTTTGTCTCGAATTATCCATGTTTCTCCACCCCCTGCCACCACTTGTCCAAGCAGATCACTGGGCCTCTCCCGGAGACCACTCAGTCTGCTCTTCTTCTCCACTCTGCAGTGAGAGTGCTTTTCTAATTTAGAAATCAGGTGCTGCCATTCCTGTGCTTAAGCCCTCCTCATAGGCTCCCTCAGACTTAGCGAGCAAACCCTGGCCCCTCGCCCTGCACAGCTCCTCGTGTGACCAAGCCCTTTGCATGGCTCCTCTGCGCCTCCTGCCCTCCCATCATGCCCGCTCGCATCCACATGGAAACTCTTCCTCTAACATGCCAGCTCCTGTGCCACCTCCAGATCTCCTCCCTGAATCTCTTGCAGATCCGACCATGGGATCCCCGATACCTGGGATCAGGACAAAAGTTACTGCACAGAGAGGCCCTCACTACCATGCTGCCCTCCCCACAACTCTCTTTCGGCGTGGTGCGGCTCTTGTAACCATGTGCATGCATTGCACTTGTGGGTTACCTGCTCTCTGCCTTCCCCCTACATCCAGACTTGAGTGAGACCGCTTACTAAAGGGTGATGGTCCTTCCTCTCGTGTGACCCCCTGTGACTAGCACATGGGTGGCTGATAAGTATTTGTTGAACCAAAGTCTAAAGGGGTGGGCTTTTGTCAGCCTTCTCATTTTATGGACGAAGAAGCTGATTTTCAGATACCTGGCCCGGCCCTCGAGGTTGCTAGGGCAGAGCTTGTAGGGGAGCACAGGCCTCCTGGTGCCACCCAAGGCTCACAGCCCTCACAGAGCAGCTTAGATCCCTGTGAATTTCATGGTTCATTGATCTATTAAAATCCAGCCATGATTCTACTCCTTGCCCTCTAATCGAATAGTGATGGTAACAGCCAGCATTTGTTGACAGTGTGCATATATTAACTCATTTCACCTCTCTAGCAGCCCCTGAGTTAGGTACTGCTGTCATCTTCATTTTGTAGATGATGAATTGGAGGCACAGAATGGTTAGCTCACTAGCCTAAGGGCACACAGCTGGTGCGTGATAGAGCTGGGATTTGAGCCCGGCCAGCCTGGCTTTCAGTCCTGGGCAGTCCTGTGTTCTTCTGACTAGGTCCATGGTTTGGCGGCGCTTTCCCAAGCATGCATAACCAGAAACGGCACCAGTAGTCAAGGAAATATATACATTTGAAAATCCAACCACACATCTTCCTTCGTGTCTGGGGGTCCTATGATAATATGAAGAGAATATGGTCTGGTGCCAGCCAAGCTGTCGTTACAGAGCACTGACTATGTACAGGCGCAGGGCCAAGGGCAGAGCACGCGTTGCCTCTCTCAGCAGCTAAGGAAACTGAAGCTTGGGCAACTTAAATCTATCATGTAAGCTCCAAGCAAAGGCAACCTTCCAGCCTGGACAGTTTGCCTGTAGGGCTATGGTCGAGATACTCATTTACAGCATGATACACACTAATGGCCCAAACTCACAAAGCTTCGCCCATAGTGCCCAGCACCTAGTAGGCTATCAGAAGGCAGCTACGGAGAGCAAGTTGGCTCCCTGATCATTGGGCACAATTGTTATTAGAAAGAACTGCACAGGCTCAACTGTTAAGCGGCCAGGGATTTCAGGGACTCCTGAGAAAAGTATTGATCCACTAACGACCTGCCTAAATCACTAGAAAGCCATCTGCAAACAAAAACGCCCTTGAGAAATCATCAGTTGTCACCGCTCCTTAACCTTCCTGGCCAGTGATGTCAGCCAGCAAACTTCATTCCCTAATGTTGTGGTGTCCCCTCCCTGCTCCCGCTGCCTCGACGAGCGCTGGTTAACAGCTTTGGGGACAGGATGCTAACCTTTCCAGAGCCGCCACCTCCCAGCTAAAAAGGAATCCTGCTCAGTGCTGACCCCAGAGAGCTCCAAATCCGATTCATTTTCTCTAAGTCCTAATAAATGAGAAGGAGGCAGGGTGTCTCAGCTCTTGCTTTTCAATTGCACGATCCATCCCGGGGATGTAGCCGTGAGGCTGGGAGCATGACAGATCCATCTCATTAGGCAGTGAATTCATCACATCTTCCATCTCCATTCCCTGAGCTTCCGTGGCCAACCCCTGCCTTGCTTCTCTCCCACTAAGCTCTACTCAATGGTGTGTCCACTGGCCAAGCCACAAGACAGTGGACTTAAAGGCTTCACTTGAAAAATGCCAGAGCTTTCCTCTTTGAAGGCCTGACTTCATTTATTTCCATGACAAATCTGCAACTCTGGCTGTGCCCAGGCTGCCGGCTGGAAGCTGGCAGAGGAAAGAGGACCTGGTGGGGAGAAAAATGAAAGCAGAGGTGAGCAAGAGCAGTAATCTGAACCCACACTCCAGACTTCAGGGTTCTTAGTCAAGTGGGAGAACAAGATGAGCCCCTTGAGCAGGATGTGGAAGGAAACCCCCCAAATTTGAGACTGTAAGGACCTACCCGGACTCCGTCAGGTCCTGGCTGCCCTATAACAGGACAGACCCCCAATGGGAGGTCCTTGTGCCCCGATTTGCTGTCCATGGAGAAGATCAAATGCCACTCAGCCAAATCAGGGCCACAAGCTAAGGGGTCAGCAGATTTGGAAAAGCCCACAAGGGAAAGCTCAGCTTCCTTTCCTGCCTATCTGGCTTTTAAAGTTTTAAAGTAAATATGAATGTTGTACTAGGACATACGCTGGGCCACAGTGTATTTCTTCAGTACCTTCCCACATTCCCTTTGGAAGAAGTTGCCCAGCTGAGCACCTCTGAGCCCTCCCAGACCACTATGGGAGTCTCCATTGGTTCAAACACAAAAGATCGTTCCTTCAACAAATGTGTGAAGGCGCCATCTGAGTGCCACTCCCTATTGTTTTGAGTAATAAATTCCCTTTCATGTGACTCCAGAACAGGCAAATCCACAGTCAGTGGATAGTGGGTGCCAGGGGCCTGGATGGGGGGCCTGGACAGAAGAAGCCTGGAGAGTGACTTTTAATGGTATGAGGGTTTTTTTTTTTTGAGTGGTAAAAACATTTTGAATATAGAAAGGTAATGGTTGCTCATCTTTGTGAATGTGCTAAAAATCACTGAAAGGAACACTTTAAGAGGATGAATTTTATCGTGTATGAATTATATCTCAGTTTTTACAAACCAAACTCCTTGGCAGTGATGAAAGGGTGATGGAAGATTTAACATGGAGAAGAGTGAATTTAGTAACTTTTGGAGATCCCAAGAGCGTGGTGGGAGCCAATGCACGGATGCGAAGTGCGGGCTGGTGCTGACCTGAGCAGGTATAAGGAGGATCACTGTGGATGGGAGCAAGGAGCTATAACTGGGAAATCACCCAGATGCCCTGGCATCCTGTGCCAGTGATCCAGTCACCAATAAATCAGAGCCAGAGGAAGATCCTTCTCCTCCTAGCCATCATGAGCCCCAGTAAGCTCAAAGAAGAGAAATCCTTCTGCATCCTTTAAAGGACCACATGCCATGAGGCAGGAAACCCAAGCAATAGGCACAGTTAGAACTTCACTAGCTGGAGGACAATGACAACTCACAGGACTGTTTGGGATCTCAGCTTCCTTCAAAAGCAAAAAAACAGGAAGAATCAATTTTCAAGAACTTTGCAGCTTGAGAATCCCAAGGCCCTGTTGCAAATTTCCAGAGTAAACATGTTCTAAGATGTTGTTTGATGACACTTTTCTTGTTAACTGAAGCCCCATTTTTCTCAATGAGTCTTTGATGGAGAATCACATCGTGCTATTTCCACCAAGTTTCTCCTGCCTATCAGATTGTGCTGAAGGCTCGTCAGGGTCAGAGTCTTGGACTCCCCACAGGACCTGGCAGGAGGCAAGGCTCTGGGTGGGTGTTCAGTGCATGCTGGCTGGATGGAGGCTTGAGAGTCTCTTGAGGATGCAATACGATTCTCTGGCCCTGTTCCCAAGCAGCCATGGGGAGAAAGACCACTCTGCAGGCTGCAGAGTGTAACTACCTGCAGGGCAGTCTGGGACCAGGCACTAATATTTCTGAATTATTGGCACTTGTAAGGATAGATGCTGGGTTTTGTCTTTGAGGCAACTTCCACTTTGGGAGGGACCATTTGACAGGTGGGTTTATCCAGCCTGAAATTAGAATAAGATCCTCCCCGCTGTGCTGCAGGAAAGGAGTCACGGAGAGTTGCATGCTTCAGATGAGAGGCTCAGGGTCTGCTTTGTCATGTCAAAGACTGACTTCCCAGATCAGTGACAGGAAAACTCTTATGGTAACTGATTTTTTAAAAACTTCCACTTCGAAAGGGTCAATAATGAGGCTTTTGGCTCAAGGGTGAGGAAAGAGGGAACCCTTAGGAAGGGACTTCCTGAGTGGGAAGAAAATCTAGGTCCTGCAGCAGCTAGGCAGGGGAAAAGAGAAGCGGCACGGGTCTCGCCTGTGAAGTAGATGCCCTGCTGGTTTGTGAGTGCAGGGAATCTGAGTTTCAGGGCCAACTTTTCCTTTCTGGCACTGTAGGTCCCTGTTGTTATCATCAAAACTTTGGTCCACCCTTGGTCTCAGCATCATGAAGAACAATGGGATGGGTTCTTTTCCTTTTTGGGGAGGCAGGAACCTAAAAGAAAGTGTGTTTCTCCATGGTGGTTCTTTCTCATGGCAGCACCTGTACCCCTGGAGTCTTAGAAGGTGCCCAGGAGCAAAGTGAGGGGCATTCAAGATGAACAGAAGTAGGAGGCGGCAACAGTAGGGCTGAACACTCAGCGTGGCTCATATCACAAACCCCACTGCCCCCCACACCAGCCCCACTCCTCAGGCCACAGCTCCAGCAGTCACTCCTGTGAGGGTCATCAGAGGTGCTTCAGGTCAAGTTACTGACTGGCGCTGGGGAGGCTCACCTTCCGGCCTCCCCAGTCTCACTGTCCAGAGCCCCTGAGCCTCCCCGTGGGGACAGGAAGCAGCTGCCCCCAGTGTCTGTGTCTGAAAGTGTGCTGCTAAGGGGCCGTGGTACCACTCTGGAGCAACTCCAGAGCCCATGGACGCCATATTGAAGATGGAATCTGGTGTGGGCTGAGAGGCCAGGTTCACCCTGTGCCCACAGCATGAAGCCTCAGCCTCATGGTGCTCAGGTCAGCACCAAAGATTCTTCTCAGAACCATCACCTGCCAGAGCCTGAAGAGCACCCCAGGATGTTAGGACTCAGGCTGAGTTACATTAAAAGCATAGCTCCAATAAAGATGCTGAATTACACAGCTGGACCTTGTAGGTTCTCGTGTAAACTCATAGTCATACTGTCATTTAAATGGCACATCTAACAGAGGCTAATTCCAAGTACAGTCAAGCAAACAGCAGGACAGTGACTGGATGGAGTCATGGCCCAGGATGTGGCTTGTGGGAATGGGGCAGCATTTGTGTGAGGTGTTATAGTGTGTGTGATTCAATTCCAGCAGAGCCCCACTCCAAAAGATTCTCTGCACTGAACTTAGGACGTGCGCGATTGGCAGTGCATTCCTTTGGATGACCCTTGCCCCAGCTAAACAGCAAGTACTCCTGGGAGTCCCACTCTCTCGCTAAAGTACCCGAGCACTTCAGTGGGAAGAGGGGTGCTCAGCAGGGGCTTTGGGACTGGGGTATTAGATGTGGGAAGAACAGGTAGAAGAGACTAAATCCATTCATGTCATAATTTTGACACCTTGGCTCTTCCGTACCTACAGCCAGACTGAGAAGTATTTTTATAACCTGTGGGGAAAGAGACAGCTATGACTTTATTCCCACTTGGAAAGGGATAAAAGGAAATCAGGGCCACATTGCAACTTCACTTCATACCCACTAATTTGGATATTAAAACAAAAACCATCCCCCAGTGAGGGTGCTGAGAAAACAGAATTCCCACACGTTACTGATGGGAATGAAAATTGTGCAGGCATGGTGAAATACTAAAAAAAATCAAATATAGAGTTGCCATTGGGTCCAGCAAGTCCATTTCTGTTATATACACAAGTGAATTGAAAGCAGAGACTCAAACAAATACTTGTCCACCTCTATAACACCCCCACTCACAACAGTCAAAAGGTAGAAACAACCTTAATGTCTGTGTATGGATGAAGGTATGAACAAAATATGGTACATGGCTACAATGGAATATTAGTCAGCCTGGAAAAGAATGAAAACCTGATACACTCTATAAAGTAGATGAACCTTGAAGATGTGTTAATATAAATACATCAGACACTAAAGAGCAAGCACTCCTATGATTACTCTTATACAAGGTTCCTGTAATAGTTAAATTCTTAAGATAGAAAGCAGAAGAGTAGTTACCCAGAGTTTGAGGGAGGAGAGGATTGAGAAGTTATTGTTTGTTGGGTACAAAGTTTCTGTGTGAGAAGAAAAAAAATTCTGGAGGTGGATAGTGATGATGGTCATGTGACAGTGTGAATGTATTCAACTCTGCTGAATTGCACTCTTTAACATGGCTATAGTGGTAAGTTGGATGTTACATATACAATGGAGTACTACATAACCATAAAGAAGGATAAACTGGACTTTTATAGGTAAATGGATCCAGCTAGAGACCATACTCATAAGTGATATAAACCAGATACATATGTATAAACATCATATTGTCTCCCTAATGTGAGAAGATGAAAGAGTAAATAAGATCCAAAATGTACAATAGTAATTATAAAATGGGAAGAAACTTCAAAAGGAAAGAGAAACTAGGATGGGGGAATGGAGAAAAACAGAAGGGAAAAGCAAAAAGAAAAAAGTATATGTATATATATACATATATATGTATATATATATATGGTAGTTAAGATAGTTATACTACTAATTTCTCTTAGTTCATTGAAAAGAAAGTTTGTGCTAATGTTGTTTGGACAATTAAAGGCCAATATGTTGTACTCTGAGTAACTGATTTAAAGATAACAATATGCAATGTATTAACCATTATTACCCTCCTATTATCTTGTTTTGAAACTTTGTGTTTTTTTCTCTTTAAAATAAAAAAAAAGATCTATTAGTCGGGATGAGTTATGCTAGATAACAAGCATCCCCCAAATTTATCACTCATGCTACACAACCATTGTGGGTTGTTGGTGAGGGGTTAATTCTACTCAGTCAGCAACTCTAGCTGACAGAGCAGCATCTGCCAAAGGGAAAAGGATGTCCATAGGTCTGGCACTAAAGTAAACACTTTCATTTGGACATAACACATGACATTTCTGCCCAACACTGTTTGGGCAGACTCATCAGATGTCCTACCAAAGGCTGGAAAGTGCAAACTTAGCATGTTCTCAGAAGGTGCAGAGCCAGAAGTCTTTAGCAGACAACACTAATAACCCCTGCAGAGGTAAGGAGATTCATCCATGGGAAATGATGCCTCCTTTCCTTTTGAAATTGAAAATGTCATGCTGCTGTTCAACTGTACATCCAGCCCTCTATTTATCAACTCACTCGTTCATTCCACAAACCTTCTTTGAGTGTCTACAATATTGACAAGGCCTTCTTTATGAGCTTGGTCACTTCTTGATATCACAGATGGTTTCTGGTTCCACCATGGAAATGTCCAGTTTTCCGAGTCACCAGGGCCTAATTCTACAAAGAGGCGAGGAGGCTTCTGTGGTAGTGATCCTCTCTCCTCAGCCATCTAGGCAGGGCTCTGGCCATCAAAGACCTTCTCAGCTCCTTCAGGTGATGACTGAGGCTACCAAGCTCTGAGCATCCAGTGGTAACAGGTGACAACTCCCCAAAACACAAAAACCTTCTCTTAACTTCATTCACCAAAATGAATGTGTGATGGCAGAGATTTCAAAGTAAAAACATTAAACAACAAATACCAGAAGAAAACAAGGAGTAATCTGTGATGGGAAGAGCTTGTATGACAGAAAGAAGAAGCAATAATGGGAAACATTAACAAATTTGACTACTGGAAATGAAAAGCTTTTATATTATAAAAATTGCCATAAATAGCATTAGAACACTTGATAGATTAGAAGACAATTTTTGTGACACGTACAGCAGAGGTAGGGATAATACCCTAAATATACAAAAGACTCCTAAAAATCAATAAAAAGGGACAGTTTTATTTAATAACAAAGGCTTCTTTTGTCTAAAAGAAATTAAACCACCAGTATGCACATGGTATGTTCAAAGATACCCTTTCTTAACCCTCTCTTTTCTTCCTTCCATTTGAAGCATCAAGATGGCCTACTCGTGTGTCACTACTAATGTGCCCACTTGGTCATCGTAACCCAGTCTGACTCTGATTCTCCCATTGAAACCGATATAGAGAAGACTCTAGTCTAGCTCCCCAGAGGGACCAGGTACATTTGTGGAACAGGAAGTGGGATTTGATAGGAACCAGAAGAGGCTTGGTGGGGCAGGGGTGGAGCAGAGCACAGAGATAGAGATGAGGTTAGGGGGTGCACTGGGGCCTGGCAGGCCTGAGGAGGGGGCAGTAGTCTTGGTTTTTGGAGGGCTAATTTTGGTCACTGCTGTGCGTAGCAGGGTACAATGGCAGAGACTGGAGGCAGAAAGATCCATGGGACTGTTGACATTGTCCCAGTGGAAATAAGCAAGAGCAAGAAGGAGTTGGCAAATGAAGGAAAGACAGGACGGCAAGGCAGCTGGGAGGACTGACAGTCTAGAAGAACGGGTGTCTGCATGGAGGCGAGACCCATCTGGGGCGGCCCCCAGGCAGCCCATGAGAGCACGGAGCTGTCACAGGGCCAGAGGGGCTCCCGGCCTGAGGACAACCTGAAGGGCTGGCAACCCATTCATGAGACTTCCCTACTACTACTCAGCAGGTTTCTAGGTTTTGAAGAAAGAGCCAGTCAAGACAGCTATCACTCACTAAACAGCGTGGTTCTCCCACGGGTCTGTCTGCATATGATGCTGCGCAATAAATGGAAATCTAGATGCTTGTAAAGTATTATTTGGGAAGATATCGAACCAAAAACAATCCAAATGAATGATTTGATGCCCTATAAAACGAGTCTTTAAATATTTTATAAGTTTCCTCTTCACCCAAACATAATCTTTATAATCCGGCAGTCAGTTTCTGATGTGGCGCCTTCTTGAGGAGGTGGTTACATTTGGGTGATCCCGGAGCCAGTGCAACATCGATTCCTCCTCCCGCCTCTCCCCAGCCGGGAGCCCTCCTGCAAGAGCAATAGATTTGGAATATGAACCAACAAAGGAGTCGGGAAGCAACAACCCTTGGAAATAAGTAGGTCAAGACACAATCAGCTTCCAAATTTAAAATTATGTTTGAAAAATGTACCTTTAATACAGGAGGCCACGTGGCCCTGTGGGGTAAAGCTTGTAGAGTTTAAAGTTCCTGAGTGGAGGCTTTCTCAGGTAGCCTGAAGTTTACCCTGGAGGTTAAGCAATAAAATCGAAACAAAAATAATTTAACAGTTTCGCAGTTAGTTGAACCCAGCAACAGCTCCCTAAATAGCTTTCACCTTCCCAGAGCTTGCCGTCCTCATAAAGCTACAAGATGCATTTCAAAGCTATGAATTTGCTAAATAGAACTTCATTTCCTCTTCTTATTAGAGGTAATTAAATTTATTAGACGTCAGTAAAAGCCTTGTAAACAGAAAATATGAATGCTTATAAAAGTCTGCCCTTTCTTTTCAACCTAATAATTAAGATGCAACGAGAAAGCAGCTAATAACGGCTCATAATTTATGAGGTGCCATTCACCCCTGAATCTGAGACATATTGTGGAGGTATTAAACACTGAAATGAAAATAATACCCACTGAAACACATTATTTATTAAATACATAACCACTCAGAGAAATAAACACATCGCATAAAGAACTTGATATTTCTGATGGAAACAGTATATACTTCATCTCCTGCTTTGCATATATTACCCATTGAGTCAAATTCTTAAATCAAAGTCACAACTTGTTTAAATGCAAACTGCCCGTGGCAGCCAGCAAGCCCCAAATTTCCACTAGACATTCACCTTGATATCAGTTTTCAAAGACAGTCGCCGTGGAGGTTTTTCATTATTATTGTTTTTAGCAGTCTCAAAAGAAAAGAATCCCTTTCCAGCAAGCATTAGAAAAGGAAAAATAGGACAGAGGAAAAGGAAGAGATTCTAAAGAGAATTGTAAGAATTAAAATTCATCAAAAAGTTTCCTACCCTCCAATATGCACCAATTTAGAAGTAACTGCAGATTCAACGCCCCACCCTCATTCCCACCCCAACGACATTAGTTACCCCACATGGAAGTTTAAAAACATATTTTACATCTCTGTCGCTGTCTGGCTGAAACTTGCCCTCTGAAATGTTTACAGCAAATGATGAGTGGAACGTCGGATACCTTATTTTATCATTTCAAAGATTCCTTTGATTTTAAACAGCAGCATTATTTTATGCATCGATGAGAAAAATAAAATAGTGCCAATTAATTGATAATATGCTGTCATTTTAAGTCTCATCCTGATGTCAGAAGGGTTAGAGCTGAAAAAAATGTATATTAGGATCCAGTCCAAAGAACAGAGCGTGTGCATGCGCTTCACCAGTGAGGCTGGGCTGATAAAGGCAGCGTGCGAAACCATGCATGGCGGAAACCACTCATGAGAGTCCCCGGGAAGTTGCCTTGTTGTCAGTGGGCATCCTGTCTTCTGGCCTCGTTTTTATTTGGTATTTATTTTGGAATAATAGGCTCACAGGAAAAAAATAAAACAGAAGAGGTTCCGTGTGTTCTCAACGCCATCTTCCTCTAGTAACAGTAGGATCCTGCCTAAATAGAAAACAGTATTGAAAGCAGAAGACTGACATTAGTACATGGACTCCTATTTGCCAACTTTTGCACTGACTTTTATGTGTGCGTGTGTGTGTGCGCACAGTTGTGCATAGTCTTTTCATCTGTGTAAACTTGCGCAAACACCAATATAACTGAGATACAGAGCTGTTCTAGTCTTACATGGGTTCCCTGTGCTGCCTGCCTGTGTATAGCCACTTGCACCACTCCCGTCCCTGGATCTGCTCTCCAGCTCCATCCTTGTGCTGTATTAAGGTTACAGACACGGAATCATGTAGTATATAACCATTTCAGGTTAGGGGTTTTGCTCAGCTCAGTTTCCTTGAAATCCATACAACAGTTCAGTCCTTGTTTATTGCTAAGTAGCATTCCATGGCATGGCTGTTCCAAAGTTTGTTGAACTAATTCTCCTGCTGAAGGGCTTTTCGGCCGTTGGCAGTGTGAGGCTATGGACGGTGCTGCTCTGGACCCTCGCATACATGTTGTGCATGAATATAAGTTTCATCTCTGGGACAATTACTGGGCCAGAGGCTTAGCACAGATTTAGTCTTATTTAGACTAATCCCAGTGGCTGAACCATTTTACTTTCTTACCAGCAATATACGAGGGACCCAGCTACTTTATGTCCTCCTGGTGCACGGTGTTATCACTGTGTTTAAGGTCACAGCCATTCTCACTGGTGTGTGGTGGTATCTCTCTGTGGTTTTTAGTTCACATTTCCAGATGGTTAGTGATGCTGCACAGCTTTCCACCTCTTGTCCCCTTTGGGGAAAAGTCCGGTCAGTTTTTTAACCAGTGCTGGACGGTTTGGCTCCAGGTACAGTCCTGGCTTGTGTGTAGAAGCCACATGTCGACATCTCAAATGATGTCCCCATCACCTCACACTCCGGATTGTGCTCTACCTGAGTGCAGTATGGGACTGGAATCCATTTGCCACTTGGTGTGTGCTTGTTGAACACAGACAACTGACCCTCACATTACATGTTTACTATATGACCCCACTGTCTGAGCAGCTGATAAGCCCAGGCCAGTGGGATCTGAAAGTCTTGCCAACATAAGGCCAGTAACCCAAGTCTGTGACCACGGGGCATTCCCAGTCCCATCAGCCTCTATTAGTCAAGATAGTCTTTGGGAGTTGGCTGGGCCTGGATACAGACACTTTACTGAATACCATATGACTTGGCTACACCCTCACCTTGCTTTTGTTTTCCTTTCCTTGGGGTGCTTCCTTAGCTCCCTTTTAATGCTGCACAAAGTTGAGGGCCTCAGTAGTTTCTGCAGCCATGACTTGATCAGAGTCCAGGCTCAGATGCCTGGACTCTCCCACCAGTGCCTCCTTGACCAAATGTTCTTTGGGGCACTGGATTTTGCTGACCAAATCCTCCCCAGCCCCACCACTTTCAACTGTATCCTCTATCTGCTGCTATGGGTCTGCCATGACCATGGCCAACTCAACCTGACATGATGCCACAGCCATGAGAAAATTCAGGCCATTGTGGGCAAGCAAGTATGGCTGGGACAAAGTCAAGAAAGAAGTATGTTTTTGGAGAAGCTGGAAGAAATTTGGGGCCGATTTCAACATCTTTGTAAGCTCTAGGCAGAAAATCTAAGGGAAAGGCAGAACCGAGGAGATTTTAAAGCACATAAAAATGACCAGATTAATTTCACTGTAGCAAATAATCAGCCACTCAGTATCTACTGAGCACCTGTTGTATATCAGATAAGAGTTGGCTGGGGATGGATAGTCAATATTGAATGATTTGAGAAATACGAATTGTTAGTACTGTGGGATGTAATAAAATGAAAGTAAAGCTTTGATCCTGTGGCCTTGCCATCTAGTCTAATATGGGAAGCAAATCTGACATGCAAAGTTATATTCATCAACACTTTGGTAACTGAGCAAATGAAAATGGTCAACATGCAGTGGCTCCCAAGAGACTCGAGGATGCTGACAGCGAGAGGGGTGGCGTGGAATTCAAGGATCAGGGCATTGTGGAGGGTGGGCAGCAGGGCAGAGTGCAGAGCTGGAGGCTCAGGGACAGAGAATCAATCAGCAGACGACAAGGCTCACGTGGCACCCAGCATACTCTGGGAATTCTCCAATGCAATGATGATGTCAGAATAGAAAAGAGTGTTGGAGTTTTTGAATAAAAATTAAGAGCCAGCGCCTTCTGGGTAGTAAGTCCAGCCCAGGGTAAGATGCAGCTGCGTTTTACTGACTCTTCATGATGACATTTGAGTCATCCCTAACGTACTTTAGAGCGCATGAGCATGTCCTCCTAAAAACACCCCAGAACCGTAAGCCAGATCACCACCTCTCCAGACGAGCATTAAAATCATCTTAGCACTGTTGGAGGACTGGAAGGGCTCGAAGAGTGTCAGCCGGTCAGTTTAGCAGATCCACATGGAGGACGGATTACAGCTGTGGGTGGCTGTAGATCTGCCCCCCGTGGAGATAATGCTGGGGTTGAAAGCTGTGGCTGGCTGTTCCTCTCTCAGGGAAGGCTTCCCCTGCTCCCTTCCCTGCCTAACTCAGGCTTCTTAATTCAGATGTAGCCTTAGGCTTTCCTTGTGAGTCTATTTTGCTCTCTTAAAGCTCTTGGTTGCTTCCTGCCCATGCTTCTTGGCATGAGTATTTTGGTTGAGACACCATGAAGATATTTGTATATTATATGTGTATTGAGCAGTAAATGATGTTACTCTTTTAACATGCATGGTTCACAAGTAATCAAACCAGACTTCGAGTTAGGATGTGGGCCAGCAAAGCTTTCTATAAAAGGTCTGATAGGGAATGGCTGGGGCTTGTGGGCCATACAATCCATTGCAACCACTTAGCTCTGTTGTAACAGTGAGGAAGCCGCCATAGACAGTGTGTTGGGCATGACTGTGTCCCAATAAAACTTTATTTTATACAAATAGATGTGAGCTACATTTGGCTCTGCGCTGTACTCTGCTGAATCCTGCTCTAGGTTTTACTTTTGTGACTTTTTCTTGACCTACCAGAATTTTACATGGTGAATCTTGCCTCTGATTTTTATATTCTGCATCATGCATTCTGATAGTTTGTTTGGTTAACGTCATTCAAACCTTGTAGGTCTTTGGGATCTTAGGAAAATATACTGACATACAAACTGTAGACAAGGTTTCTGCTTTCTGGGCTGAAATTAGGGCCCTTTCTCCCTCCTTCTTCTCCCTCCCTTGTCTTTTCCCTCCCTCCTCCTTGATCATGGGATTGAACCCAGAGCCTTTGCACATGTCCAGCTCCTTTATACAAATTTTTATATTTGGAAACAAGGGCTTTAATGTTTATATTTTGAGCCAGGCTCAAACTTGTGACCTTCCTGCCTCAGCTTCCCAGAGTACTAAGATTATTGGCAGGTGTCACCACACTCAGCTAGCAATTCCTGTTCTGTAAAGTGACCAGAATCAACTTCCTTAATATGTTTTAGGATTATCTGGGAGGTGATGTCAATAAATTAATATTTTCCCCAAATGTCAATATATGCCCTGAGCCCACCTTCTAAGATTGACCTTAAACTACTTGAAACCCAACTTCTATGACTGACCTTAAACAACACTTCCCAACATGGTCTCAGTTGCCCCACCTGTGAAATGGGTGTTGTATAAAAACTTCTGTTTGTGATGCATGCCCTTGCAAATGGCATCACTGTTATTTGTTTGGCCAAACTGCTCTCCCATTCTCAGGCTCTCTATTAAAATGAGTGAAGGGCAGGAAATGCAAGTCAAGAGCAGGATTTGAAGGACAGGGACCTGGTGTTTCTAGCACAGATTCGAATACCGAGGAACAAGCCAACAAGTATTTATGAATCTTTATTGGCTGAGGCTGCAAAGAGTCAGCATCACCCAGAGCTGGCGGCCAACTGCACTGCCTTGGCCGGCTTCCTCACCTGGTGGCTTCAGAGTACCTTCAGCTCCACAGGGGCTGTGCCCAGCAAGCATATCCCGCCACGGCCGGGCTTCTGCCACATCGTGCTGGGCACAGTGTTCAGCTGGCCCAAGGCTGTCAAACTCACTTCGGTGTTGGCCTCAGCTGGGCTTCATGCTTTCAGAAAAATTTCCCCCAGTTCCTTTCACTCGAGGTCCTTGGCAGCGATGCCTCTCCCATTCTGCACGCCCAGCTCACTTCGTGGGCCCACAGAAATGGGAGAAAGCTCAGGGAGGAAAGAAAACGTAACAACTCAACTCAGCCTAAACCTTGGGAAAGCTAACAAGGTCTGCATCCCTTTGAAAACTATACACAGACATTTCTGCTCGGAGGGAAACCATGCTTCTCACTGAGGGCTGGAGACAGCAAATGGAGCTTTAGTCATACACAGTTAGGTTCAAACTTATGCTGCTGCTCACAGGGAGAAATCAATGTACAGTATATTAAAAACAATCACTGCAGCCCTTCAATGATCCAATAGTTTAGCTTTGAATGGATTCAAGCTAATGGGGGCTTTAATGGCTTCTGACAGATCATTCCATTGATCAAGGGGCATATATTAAATACGCTGCCTACTAAACTCTGTTTTGATTTTCAGAAAAGAAAACTAAACTTCCTTGGTAAACAGGGCTTGATTGTTCACGTTCACCGGGATCCCTCTCAGCCTGACCCTGGTTGGGAGCAGAGGCGGGAGGACAATGGGAATCCTATATACCTGGCTTGCCTCCTTCCCGACTCTAATCAAGGCGTAATCAAGTGGAAATCTCTGTCTGAAGAGTCGGGGGCCAGGGGGAAGGAGGGTGACCAGAGGTCCAGTTTTCTGTGTAGGATGAGTTACCAGCGGTAGCTTTTGCTGCTCTGAGAAATTGATTCATCCCTTGTGGGGCTCTGGGGTTGGTAGGTTAACTATGCCTGCTCCAAAGTGAAAAACTGAATCCTCGTTTGAAAGGAAAGCTGGGTTGTTCAGTGGGAGGCAGTCATTTTGCAAAGAGGCAAAGGGTAGCATGGTGCCTCCACCTGTGTGAGGCTCCAGATCATTTTACAAAGTGCTGGACAGACCTCTGCTTAGGTTTGGCATTTCTTATAGGGCTTACAGAATCTGTAAAATTGGAAGAGGAGACCTTAACATAATTCACTTTGTACAAGAGGGGCTTTGGCTGCCTGCTGTGGCCTCGGGAGTGGGCTGTATGTTACTCCTGGATCAGACCTGCCTTGCCTCATGGGAAGTGATAAGCATGCGGAAATTCTTCCATTACCCGTGAAAGTCAAACTTACTTCCATTGTGATTATTCACTGTACTCCCTCTCCCTCGGACCTGTGTAGGACTTGGCTGTCTACGCCACCTCCTAGTGGCGTCTCTTTTGGGTAAAGAGGGCATAGTGCTGGTGAGATTTCTCTCTGCAGCTTTTCTAGCTTATAAATCCTTTGTTCTCCATGTCTCAGCAGCTGGACAAAGCAAGCAGGGTACCTTCAAAACCGGCACCACGAAGGCAGTGATCATCTGTGATCTTCATTTGATCTTTTTTTTTTATTGGTACCAGGAATCAAACTCAGCACCTTGCACTTGCCAGGCAGGCACTTGTACCATTGAGCTACATCCCCAGCCCCTTTCATTTGATCTTCAGCACCAAACAAGACCATGTAGAGGAGCTTGGTGCCATAGCCACCAATCAAAAGAGTCAGAATTACTCTGAACACATGAGGTCTTAAATGACCTTCGCCTTTGTCCCCAGTTTGGAGGCACAGCGCTGTCCCAGGCCAACACTTCCTATCTCTCAGGAGGAAGTTGCCACAGGCACAGGTCAGAAACAAAGGGAAAACCTGAGTGCTCCAAGCACTTCATTTGTATTGGTGTCATGTTTGGTCTGTGGCTTTTGTAAAATTGATGAATTTTGTCTAAAGGCAAGTGCAGACAGGCAAACAGATCTGTATCTGCTGTGATCCATTTAGCCTGACACACATGTGCAGAGGAACTATTTTACCTCGATTCTTTCAGGACTGATGAAAAGTAAATGCGAACAAAGTCACGAACTGCATCATTGGAAAAGAATCACTGAATCTAATGCTGGAAGTTAATTAATGCTTCCCTTCCCTTGAAATAGGCTGACCCTACTACTTAGACATTCAGAGTCAATAAACAACTGTTGTACACAGATCATCCATTAGAGGGTGATGGCAAGAATTTTTTAAGCAAACCTAAAATAGCAAAGGGTGACCTAATCCTGCTGTACTAATGGGAGTACTAAGGAACCATTTTTCATAGTATCTTATTTATAAAAAGTTCCAGGCCATCTGCCTAGGAAAAAACCCAGAAGCTGTGAAGAGCAAATGGGACAGGATGTGCTGCTAACAGGCTATTCTTCTCAAAGCACAGCTATCCGCAGTCTCTTTTTTGGTGACTATCCAGTACTTCGGTTGAGAGATCACGGATCATATTAATAATTTCTATGTATCGAGGGATTACTAGTTACCAGGTCTGACGTGAACCACATCACATGCATGATCTTGGGGGAGAGAGTGATCCAAGGAGGGAGGACGCTGTTACTACCTTCATTGTATCAACGACAACTGAAGCACAGAGAGGTTAAACCATCGGCCCAAGTCACAAAGCTCCAACTCTGATCACAGGAAACTGAGTTAATAATAATAGCCAACCATCCCAAGGAAGACTTGCATATGCCAGGTGCTGCTAGAGGCACCTACGTGCGCATTACCATACTGAATCTCCACAATCACTGTGAGAGTTTACATGGCTCTCTAAGAAGAAATGGTGGCTTTCTTAGGTCAGAGTTATATTACTTAGGTTTTGTAGACAATTTTCTACAGAGAGGCAAGAGGATTCTAAGTTTGAGACTAGTTTGTGCAACTTAGCAAGACCCTGCTTCAAAATTTAAAAAAAGGAGTTGAGGCGGGGGATGTAGCTCAGTGTGAAGGCCCTGGGTTCAATTCCTCACAAACACACACAAAGAAAGAAATCAAACAAAAAGAACAATGAGGTTTGAAGGGCTAGTAGCCATAGAGCCACTCAGAGAACCAGGACAAACCCAGGAAGTCAGCCCCCAGAAACCTCTGCTGTCACCCAGGAATCAGACTTGAGAAATCTGACGAAGTTTCACAAAACAGACTGGGGCAGGTACAAAGGGGCCTCATTTTTATTATAGAATGATTTAGGCCTAATATCAGAGGAACACGCTTTTACGAGTGGGAACCACGTTACTGTGAGAATGGGGTCTGACAGGACAACTACGGGTAACTCAGGCGCGTGAGAGAGCCAGCGTGTCTTCCTTTCCCTGACAGTCCCTGACACCTGCTTCCCAAATGCAGCTGCAGCCCAGCTACCCTGTGGCCTTGTAGGAAGCCATTACTGATGGGCTGTTTTCCTGCCTTCCCCACCCTGCTCCCTAAGAGCTGTGGGCTTCCCCACCGCTACAGTCATTACAGCACGCCTGTGCCTTCCCGCCCCCTTTATGGTTGTCAAATTGATTTCACCACCGCGATACCTATGGCTCCCAATGAAACTTAATTAAAAATACCATTTAATCACAAAGTAACAAAGGCAAACTGGATAAACGGCATTACCACTTCAGCGCATTTTAATCCGCGCTGCTTTGCTCCAACTGGATCTGTTTGAATGAGAATTGCCTTTTCAAATCAGAATCCCCTTGTCTTCCATGTGCTTGCCTCTGACAGATCTCCAAAACAAACAGTATTTAGCATGGCACAGATCCAAATGTATGTAATTTGCCCAGTGGTAAAATCAGCCTTAACTAGAGTGAAATAAACAAATAAATAAGCAAAAGTTGCATGTGACAACACCTGCCCTGGAAACACACACACTCTTCTACTTAGCGTGGGGCACCCATTAAGCACAGCCTATGGAATCTCATTTGCAGCATCCCTCGATTCAGTTAGTGATGGATTTAGAAGCTTATTACTAAAATTGTCACAAATGATGCCATGATCTTGCTCTTTTCTGTCTAGAAAACTCTCCTGGGCTGCAGGGTGCTGGTGAGAGCGAGGAGTGGATGTGGCATGGTGGGTGGGTGCTGCTCAGCATGAACTCTGCAAACAGGAGGTTACTGCAGGGCCTTGCAGACCAGTGATCCTGCCAGGGGCTGTGGAATCCCACTTGGAAAGAGGCTGCTTTGGGTTGAGTGCTTTGGGTTGAGTCCTCTGCTCCCTTAGAAACCCTGGATTCCAGGTAGTAGCCAGAACAGTGCTCAAAAGCTTAAAAGTACATTTCAAGTTATGTCTTGCTCTCCCTGTGCAAAGTCTGTTTCTCAGGGTCAGGGAAAGAAAACCCTTACTTACTCCTGCCTGTTCTCCGGCTGTCTGTTCAACATCCTCCCAACTTTCTCTGCCTGGGCCATTAGGGCTCTTTTTCTTCTTTGAGCACTTCCCTGCCTCAGAACCCCTGTGCCCTGTTCCTTCTGCTGGAAAGCTCTTCCAAGCTGGCTTCCCACTCCTCAACAGGCTGGTCTACCACCCTTCCTTGGTCATTGATGCCTCTGTCCTCCAGCCAGCTGGCCTCCTATCCAGCACTTAGGGACTGTCTGGAATGATCTCCCCCTTTATTTGCTGGCTTAGAGCCCATCCTGCCTAGAGCATTAAGTTCCACTGTCATCAGTACATATTCCTGGCCCTGCAGCAGCCTGGGAGCCCCTGCAAGGCAGAGATTTGTCCCTAGGTCCCAGGGGTCATCACAGGGCTAGTCTAGAAAAAGGAAAGTCAGATGACTTTTCTCAGGATAGCAGGGACCCAGTGACCAAGGCAGCCTGGCAAAAATGCAGGCAGGGGCTGGGGCTGATGAAAGGTAGCCCAGGGCTGGGCTTTCCTTCTCCTTCTACACTCATCCCAGCAGCTGTTGGGGACATTGGGACCCATGTTCCAGGGGAGTGCTGCCCAGTTCACTGGGGGAACCAGGCCTTCCTGTGGCCATGAGCTGGCGGTCACTCCCCTGCCAGATGCCCTTCTGCTGTTTCTTGCCTTCTGTCCTTCTAGCCACATGAACCACCCCCCGCCCCCAGGGAAGCATGTAACCCTCAGGCACACTGAACTCATGCTAACCCAAAGCCATCATTTCTTCTGAAAAATGCGACCTCGTCTTTCGGTTTCATGTAAGGGAGAGGCTCCCGCAATTCCACTGTCCATCACCTGGCTGCGCCTGAGAATTCCCTCCATCCACCTGGGCCCCATCCATACCAACAAAGCAGGTTCATCCCTTGGTGTACATAGAGAAAAGTGCAGAATCCTGCTTGGTTTCTTATCTATAATATCTTTATTGAACATTAATGTTTAATAACACACATGGCATTAGTACACGCAGTTCACAAGTATAGTTCAGTAAGGGTACACCTAGATTGGGGTGAGCACTAAACAGAACCCATTTCTTCTATATGGTTGCAAGCAAGGTCTGAAAGCTCTAGCACGGAGGTGTCATGCAGGTCAGGTCTGCAGTAGGTGGTAATGGGGAGCCAGGGGGTCTGCTGCAAACCACTGAGGGCCACAGCCTGCTTCTGAGCTGGAAGACACTGCTTAGCATGTTGCTGTGCTAGGACAGAGGCCTGGGACCACTGGCTGTTCTGAGTACTAAAGCGAATAGAGACATTTAAATCTGATGTGCAATCTCCTCATTTAAAAAGACCGGTACCTCATGAAATACAACAAAGGACAAACATTGTGAGAGCCAAGGCGAACACAGGGTGGGATGGGCCATGGAGAAGGGCCAGCCTGTGACTTTGGAACACCACATACCTCTTATGTATATTATTTTATTTAACCTGTTCATGCCCTGTGAGGTAGCACTTCACCTCTTCTTCACTGATGAGGAAACTGACTCTCGGAGACATGCAGGAAGGAATCTAAGGCCTGAGAAAGTCGAATCTCAGCACGATAAAACCCTGACTGCTTTGCGAACATGACTTTTCTGCAGCCAGTGAGGCTCGGACGGCAGGGATGAGTGTGCCCAGTGCCCCTCTCCATGCAAGAGCCCCCAGCTGCTCACAGTGACAAGAGGAGGCAGTGGGCTGAGAAGAGGGGCTAATGAGCCTCACACATTTTGGGGACACCAAATGGCAGGAGCCAGGTAGAAAGTGAGAGCTGTGTTGACGGTGTCGGCAGAGGTGTGGAGGAAGAGGAAAGTGTCCCCTTCCAGCTGGTTACTGTCATATAGCAATGCCAGATTCCCTGGGTATTTAGTGCTGCACCAGAAAGTATTCTAAGTATGCAGCTAGATCACTACCTCTTCATCGGAGGGGGTGGTTCCTTCAGCACACCGAAGAGGGAACTGAGGCGCAGTATAACTTCCTAAGGTCACACAGTTCCTGGGCGTCTCAGTCCAGGCACTCTGAAACTGGAACCCTGGTTTCATCTGCACTCTGCATGGTATTTCCGGCTCTAGTGTCCTTGCGATGGGGCACTGGGGTTCTTCCTACCTCACTGCCATCTGCCATTATCTAAGGGGGGTCAATTATAGAAAAAACTGCCCTAGGCTGCTTAAGCACGAGGCAGTATAAGCAGGGCTAGGTGTCTGCCCATCACTAGATGAGGGACATTCCTTGAGGACAGGCTGTCGGCTTTGTTTTGTTAGTACCTCCCCATTGCTGGACACGGGGATCCCAGGGCAGGCTTTCACTGAGCACCGTCCCAGATGGGAAGGAGGCTACTCTTCAAAGAGTCACTGCTCACCAATCACCTCCTCTTATGGGAATAACAGCTGCAGAGAACTGGAGAAGGGAGAGTCTGCTCTCCGACTTTTCAGAGACATCTCATCTAAGAGGACTTCTGAAAGTAGAAAACATGTCCCACAGCTGCCCTGTCCACGGGAGCAGTCCTTAGCCACATGTGGCTGTTCAACACTTGGATGTGGTCAGGCCATGTGAGGAAATGAACTTTTAATTAAAATTGAAACTGAATTAAAATTAGACAAGTCACAGCTAGCTAGGGACACCACGTCAAATGCCACAGGTACAACAGGACATGGTTGGAGGCTGGGATGATGTCTCCCAGCTGCCTTGCCCCTGTTACTGGGTCTACTGACTCTGAGGAGGCTGATGAAGGGGGAAAGAGGTGAGGCTTTATCACACGCTGGCGCTCTGGGGGCTGAAGGGCTCCCATGAATTAATCTGAGTGGGTAACAGTTATTTTGGGGGAAAGTTCCTAAATCAGACTACAACACTGTGTCAATTGTCAACACTTTAATACTCATGGGCACCACTCCTTAGCTATTTTGAACTGGGACCCAGGTACAACCTAAAGGCTAGTGAAGTCTACACTGCCCTCGCCCAAGCCCCTGGTAAGGGTGGAGAAACATGCACCAGGTATCTTTCCCTCTCCACCTAAGACTTGTGCTCCTTCTGAGGTTTGGTTCCCAGAAGCCGATCCCTGAGTTCTGCAACGATGTCTGTGAGATCGAAGGGCAGAGGCATGGACGGGTCATCCTTCTCCCAGTATGGTCGACAGTCTGGTTTTTGATCCCCTGGTAAAGATCGGGCAATTCGGGACTGGCACCTGCAAGCATAAGAAGAAGCAATTAATCCACTGGGGCAAAAGTCTGAAGATCCAAGCTCAGGGAAAACTTAAAGACTGATACTGAAAAATGCTCCCCAAAGAGCCTTCTCTGTTGAAGGTCGTGATGATGATGGGAAGAGTGGGCTGAAGGAAGAAAGGGGGTGTTTATAAGGAGGAAGCAATGTTCCTTATCGTGCTGGGCTTTTGCTTTTTTTCCCTTTTCGATTCCCAGGCTCACATTATCTCTAGTGACTTCGAAAAAGCCAATCACCAGGGAAATTCAGTTACTCTGCCTTTAAAATGGTGAATTATTTTTTTCATTATCTCAACTGTTATTTAAAGTGTGTGATTAAGTCATTATCAGATTTAAATGTTTGTGGGATTTCGATGTATTACTAGATTACTGGGAAAGATTAAATTGAATTTACTGCATTAAAACGTCCAAGAATAGATTAAACAATATTACAGACTGGGATTGACTTTGGAGATCCTGGAGATTTACAAGTGTCCCAGCTTGCTGTGCTCAGGAAAAGACACGCCAAGGAGAGACCGGTTTATAAGGATATATGCAAATAGAGGTTAATAATCATTTCCACTGATGAATAGGTGGGGGAAACTTCCACAAAATTAAATTAAGAGGCTAGCAAGAGTTAGTCCCTAAGGAAAACACTTAAATCATGGTTTTTATTAAATGGATTATTCATCAATAGTAGAGAAATTAATTATCATACACAGCTAAATTATAGCCTCATAGGAAAAAAGTTGGGAAAACATCATCACACCTTCGCAGGGATCTACTGCTCAGAGTCTGGTTTATTTAAAATTGGACTAGGAAAATTCAGTGGCTTCAGCTTTATTTATCTGAGAAATGAGAATCAGAAAAGGAAACAAATTGCAATAAGGAATGAATAATTTCTTTATTCTCTGGGAGCGAGTGCACAGCAATCAAAGTGCAGGTGCCTACCCAAGGCAAATGCTATGTCCACATTTGGAGGGGTCACGTAGCTGCCCCTACCTTGGCCTTTTCTGTACCTGCTCTAGGTCAATTAAAAAGTGGGCATACCTACTCTTCATCCTCTGACTGTATAGGGATGACTGGGAGGAGATCAGAGAATGGCAGGGCCTAGCTGCTGTCAAGTCTGGTGGTCAAGAAGGTTCCTAACTAAAAGAGATCGTCTTCTCTGGGGAATTATTAATGGTGAGGGGATCCCCAGGGGAAAACATACTTCAACTTTACACCTATTTTTGCGTGTGGTTAATTGCTATACCGGCATCCTCTGCACTCAATCCGTCGTACATTACACATAACATTCCAATATATCTTCAGCTCTCCGCATCAGGCCCTGATAATAGCGTCTGTTAACATGCACTAAGTACTATTATGTAGCACATCACTTCATAAATAATAAGATTAGCTGACCTCAGGGCCTCAAGAAGAGTAATGTGTTTAAATGTTCTCATTATTTATTTAAAACAAGAATTAAAGCAACAGAAGCTGCTTCTGACAATCCTCTTAGCATAAATATTAAACTGTTTGCGCTGATAAGCATGCATACACTGAGGGACAGAGGGCGAGTTCTGCAGACGACTTCACAATAGGTGTTGGGGACCACGCCGAGTGCTGTCCTCGCTCAGGATGCATCTCCGTACTTCTGTGACAGTCTCTAAATCACTTGAAAGAGATGAGGGGGAAATTAATATTCAAGAGAAGCTGCGACTAATTACAAAAGAACTATGCAAAGCTTTTTAAATTGTGCTTTCTCTCTGCCTCAGAATTGAAGAGTGATGCCCAATTTACCAGCTAGGGAAAGTTATTCCAAATTGAGCATTTCAATCTCACAGTGGATAAATTATCCGTGCACACATTATCCTGCTTGGCAGATTAAAGGGCTGTGATAAGTGTCGATCCACCTAGAATATCATAAGGTGTGCAAAAAGTCAATAGAGATGGTTTTTCACCTGTCAAATGGTTTTGCCTCCTCGCTTTGAGAAAGTATTAAAAATACTAAAACGTGCAGCAGAGGTCTGCTTGTACCATGTTGTATAAGCTTCCCAAAGCCACTGGCTTTGCTTTTGGGAAAGCTGTTCCCCAGTTATGTGCCACATTCTTTGCATCAAAGGGGTGTCTGGGATGCAGGCTGCCCCCACCCATGTAGACCCTAGTTGTGTGTCTTTGTTGCCTCCTTTGGGGCTAGGATGAGACCCCTTTGTTGGATTTCTTCAGGGCAATTTCAAGATTATTTTAAGGTTCTTCTTTTAACACCCAGCGGCCCCCCCCATTTCCAAATGACAGTGAAAGGGGCTAGCAGAGGGTTCGTTGTTTGTGGTGATATATTTATTTTCTTATAGGAAAGGACACACAGCCCCAACTCCAATTATGCGATTTGATTCAGAATCCTGGCAGACCATAGAATGGGAAAAGAAAGGGTTGAGAATGACTTGAAGGAATGACTCTCTTTAGGTTTTGGTTACTATTGCTCAAATCACTTGTTCTGCCTTCTTAGATCTCAATGTCATGACGTGGGAAGTAGATCAGTTATAGTCTCCGTATTCTCTGGAATCCTGGAAGGACATGACATCTGGGGCAAGTTTTTTCTTTAACTTCACTGAGCCTTGGCTTCTTATCTGTCAAGTCCGTATGATAATAATGGTGATAACCATAATACAGCAGGCCCCCTTATTTCATGGTTTTTCTTTCTGTGGTTTCAGTTATCCACAACCAAACATGGTCTGAAAGTATGAAATGGAAGTTTTTAGGAGTAAACACTTGCAAGTTTTAAATTGTGTGCTGTCCTGCGTAGCATGAGGCGTTGTGCCATCCATCTTCCTCACCGCATGTGAGTCACTCCTCTGTCCAGTGTAATTGTATTGGGTAGCTACCCACCCAGAATCATCACAGTTTCATGATCTAAAGTCACTTGAAGGAGACGTTCCTCCTCTTGATGCTCTGCCAGAAGGTCTACAACAGCCTGAGGCTGATTGTAGTAGGTATTTGTTGTCTTGTATTTATTGCCTCCATCCCCTCCAACAGGATTCTAACTTTCCTGTGGGGAACCCTTCCCTTCCCCATGCTTAGCCATGTGGTCTGAGTTCCACATCTCAGGCCTGCGGAGAGCCTTGACTGACATAGGCTAAGCATATTCCCCTCTTCAAGACAGTCATTGTTTCTACAATGCACCAAGGAGCAGGGGCTGGAGTAGCTCTATCTGGCCTTATTGCCTGAGTTAGGCTTTTCTGTCACTTGCAACCCAAAGAATCCTAGCTGATATGCTGGCCAAGCCTCCTACCTCTTCATTATTTCCACATTTTACAACACCCATGGCCATGGCCCTGCCATGCATCTGGTGCGCGGCCAGCACAGTGTAATGTGTGCAGATTACCTGATTCTGAGAGCATGAAAACACTGGCCTTCGTCTTTGGTTCAAATCGTATTTTGAGTTATTTTAAAAGCCAAGGGAATGCCAGTGTCGCCCTCAATGGACTTTGCAGGAAATAAACCCATTTTCATATCCAGCTGGAGGCTCTTTCTGAAAAATGCTGAAAAGAGTCCCCAGCTGAGTATCATTCTCCAGTCTTACTGAGCCCAGCTAAACAGTAAGAAAGTTATAGCTTACCCTTTCCACCTTGTCCTCCCTGCTGTTTAGAGAGAAACCCAATTTTTTGGATGCTTCTAGGATTAGACAATAAATTTGGATCTATTTGGGAAATGCTGTCCCTTTCATAAAGTTCTTCCTTTCCAAATGTGTATTATTTTAATTCAAGGGACTCCATAAGCCACTTCCCAAAATGTTTACTACTTAGGACCAGTTCTTCTTGAATAACCAGTGACAGAACAGGAAGTGACTGAGAAGTGTCACACTGGCTGGTCTGCTAGCAGATTGTCCGGCAGTCCCCCAGCCTCCACCCCAAGGTGTAACTTATACAGGGCCTCACTGCCCACTGATTTCCCCCAGGGCTGCACTTACATTTGGATGATCAAGATTGCAGTTACATTAGTGGACATTGGTCGCCATGCGAAAATTAACCACTTTAGCTAAAGTGTGTGTTAATTATGGGTATGCAAGCAGTCAATAAAAGGTTAATGCAAAAGTCAAAGGATAAATTTCTTTCCTTATTGCATCACTTCACAGACTAAATGACTAACATTATACTTTGTGTTTTTAATCAATAGGTTTTACAGTAATGTGCTGGTCATTGATTTTAAGAAAACATATACGGTCTTCTTCCTTGTCTCTAAATTTTACAACAGATAAAGAAGGACAGGTAACATTTTCATTACTTTTGAGACAATGATAATGATTCCAGGAGAAATGGTTTCTGCTAATAGATTCACTGGGATAAACAAGCTTTAAAAACTCTCTCTCTTTTTCTCTCTGTCTCTGTGTCTCTTTCAGTCTCTTTGTGTGTGTGCATGTGTGTGTGTGTGTGTCTGTCTGTCTGTGTCTCTCATACAAGCTAGAACTTCATCTAGAAACATTATCAATTACCAGGCACAGGTCAAGGAAAAGCACAGGTCAAGAAGCAAGACCTAAAGAGAAATTTGCTTACTGATGAAGAAGATAGCAACTCCTGACAAAAGCAACAATTATACTTTGTATATTGTTCAAATGTCTCAAAGAATTTCAACACCATTTTGTTTGACTTGCACAATGACCTGGGAGAGATGGCTGAGGCTGGCATTCGGATCCCCTTTATGTATGAGGATGGTCTTACCCAAGGTTCATCCAATAGTTAGTGAAAGCCAGGGCGGGACCAGACACTGGACAGCTGGCTGGCTGCCTTTCCATCTTTTTCATGGATTTCCATTTGGATTAAAATAGATCTTGTCCATTGACTACTTAGCTGCTTATGGCAAATTTAGAATCTCTTTAAGAGATCTATACAATTTTAGGAGGAGGAGGAACAAAATGTTTTTATTTCTAGAAGGATTACTATGTGGCAAATGGCTGATAAAACTTTTTCTTCTCTTCAGTCTAAGGACTTTGAGGTCTTAGAAGTGCTTATTATCTACAGAAATGAGAAATACCTGTTTATCTTTTGAAGATTTCTTTGTATGACCTTGAGAAAAATATCTCAATCTTTCAGTTTCCTCAGCTGTGACATGACGTTCATACTCCTCTGCTTCCCTGGATTATGTGAAGATCAAATAATGTGTATGAAAGGCTTGCAACATATGTAAAGTGCCACCTGTGTATGTGATTGCATGTATGCCTTTTCCTACTTTTAGAAACACAGCTGATCATGTAATGTTAGGAGGGCTTGT
The DNA here is from genome assembly GCA_004027595.1 of Dinomys branickii. NCBI lineage: Eukaryota > Metazoa > Chordata > Mammalia > Rodentia > Dinomyidae > Dinomys > Dinomys branickii. Next base: position 43,968 of record PVLD010002518.1, read on the forward strand.
AAATAAAAACGAAGTGCCACACTTTTAAAGCTGAGGGCAGTTAAACCAACAGGTCGATCAGAAAATATCCAGTGACCAAAAAAGTATATTCTTTAAGTCAGATTTTTTTTCCTGGAATTTTCATCCACAATGAGGATTTGATAGTCACTCACAGGTCTGTCTGTTTTAGGGTGTCAGGTGTAGTAGAACACATTCTTTCAAAAACAACACAAAGCCAGTTTCAAGGCTTAAGAGGCCTCAGGTAGAAAACACAGCTATAACATCCCATCTGCACTAACCTATGAAACCAAAGTGCCAGGATCAGCATGAACAAAAGGTAGGAAATGATGTAAAAGGAGCACCAACACCCTCTAGACCTTACGCCCTGGAGGGAGCAGAAGACCAATATGGCACCCAAATGTTTTGTGCTCAGCTTGGCTGCTCTGAGCCACCAGAGTCACAGCATTTGCCACAGTACAGTTCCAGCATACCATATATCAGTTATCTAGATCTCTACTTTAGGTGCAATTGAAGGGACTGTTTGTGTAATTTTAACTCTCTATGTCATCTGCTGTAAACGCTTTATTTAAATCTAACTTCCAAGAACTGTTTTATTGTATGGCTTTTCAAAGTCCCTACTACGCTTTGCTCTACATAATCTGTTTTGACCACTGATGAGAAGAGTATGCAGTCCAGTTTATAATAATCTCACCTGCATCTTCTGAAAAGAGAAGAATGAGTTAATATATAATTTGTCTTCCTGGACTTTTAATACTGCCCTTATGGTATTATGGAAAACTCTGTAAATAGTCACTCTACTTGGGTTTTTTTGTGTGTATTTCTTTTTCTTTCCTTTTTAAAGACAGAGTCTTGTTACATAGTCCAGGTTGGCCTTGAACTTGCACTGTGGCCCAGGCTACCTTTAGATTCATTATCCTTTCTGCTTTAGCCTCCCAAGTGCATGGATTACAGTCATATGCTACCGCACCCAGCATAAAGCCACCCTACTTCAGACAATCATAATGGTCTCTACTTTGATACAGGTGGTTTTATAAAACCAGCCTGACAAATTTGTATAACTCAGTTTACCTAATTCCAAACAACTTAGCAAAACCATTTCCCAAGTGAGTCTCAACAAAGGTATGTTCACTCTCTTTTTGAAAAGCTTTTAACCTCTTACCTCTGTCCCATACATTAATGTTTTCAGATCAGTAAAGCCAATGCTCCTCAGAGAGTAAGGGAAAACTTGTCCACAAATCAGCCCTTTTTGTGGGTGGTGGTAATTGAGACACCTTTTCACTAAGTAGTACTTTTCAACTATGACCCTTAAGAAGCTAGACTGTTAAGTCTAGTCATACACAAATTTACTTTTGATCTCTATACTTCAGTGAGAAGTCCAATATAAGGTAACTATTTAAGAGCTTTACATACGACTACCAAATACACTAAAAACACTTTTGAACACCAAAATGATGCCATTGAGCCACATGGATAACTAGACATTGTCCAAGAAATTGTTATGCCATTCAGCATGGATAACTCTGCAGCCTGGACCTTGGGCAGATGGTCAGCCTGTCAATAGAGGACCTACTGCATTGTCCCACTCATGCCAAGAAGGAAATCCTAAGGGCGAAGCCAACCCATTGTATTTAGCCCATGTTCTCCACATTTGTTGAGACTCAAGAGGCATTTTCTAAATAAACAATGGCGGTCAGTTCCCAATCTTATCCTTAGCAACTATATGACCTATAATAATTTCTCTGAAGTATATGAAGGTATTTTGGTATTACTGCTGTTGCTTTAGATGAGAAAGAACAGTTAGAGTCAAACTTGGGGTTCTAGGAAGAGACAAGGCCTGCCTGTCCTCCTGGTGTATGGAACCAAAGCTTCTCTCCCCTCGGAGTCAATGCTGAGAGTTCCCTTGGCTCTTGGCAAAGGCTCTACCAAGAAGAAAGGATGCTGATGTGGGAGTGCAGGTGCTCATATAGACCTGGAGACGAAGGTCAGGAGATGGAGAGATAAGGGGCGCAGGAGCGTTTTGCTGGTGTGAAGGTCAGGGACACTTTTCGACCATGGGATCACTCAGACACAGCACTACTGTTTCCTTCGGAGTCTGGAGAAGGTCAGGCCCATTTTCTTTCCACCCCTTGCACATTGTGCTGCCTCTGCCAAGGCCCCTCCCTACTCATGTGATTATACTGTGTGGTGCTTCCCTCGCTCCTGCCCCTGTGTACCTGCATTTAGAGGTCTGTTAGACCTTTTGTTTATTAGATCTCTGTTTTGGAGATACTGTACAGTTATTCCATCTCATGCCACTGCTCCTTCCATGCCATCTCTGAGACCAAAGGAGTATCAGCAATAATAATAAATAGTAAAGATATTCATAGCAAATACTGAGTGCCCTGTGCATGTTTTTTATTTAAACGCTTATCTTCAAAGTGGAAATGGACCCAGAGGATTAACTACCCTGTCCAAGTAAGTTTTCACAGCCAAACAAGAGACAAGAGTCAGGATTTGGTGCCTCAATCACTGGATTCCACATCCCAAGTTCTTTGTACTACTCCAAAATATATAAAAGAGGAAAATCATTTAGCTCTTGTTAAAAATATGTTCTCAAAGGCACTCAGCCTCTCCAGGGGAGGGTACTGAGAATTTTAGTGTTCCTAAGTGACTCCTAGGATCAGGCCAGTCAGTAAAAACTGTATCACATTAACCTGTTCCACAGGTCCACAAAAATGCCAAGAGTGGGATGTGATGGCAGGGGGACGTAAGGGTATCTTTGGATCCGCAAAGAATTAACACTAGACTCATCTGCATTTCAGAGGAAACCAGAAGAGCAGCATCTTTTGTAGATCTGCAACTTGGCCCCACAAGCAGGCGACTGGTGACCTCCGGGGGGCCAGTGCATTAACAGGTCTCCTGAAGTCCTTCCCCCTACTTAAGGGACTCGGGCCCCTGGCACCACTGAATACATGAGACTGCTTGGCCCACCACTGGGGTGTAAATCCAGGAGGTTGAGAATAATTTTATCCCCAGGTTCATTCGTTGGCTTGTCAGTTACATAAGGATAGTGATGAATGGGCTACCTTGACAGCTGAACATTTAGGAGCTGCTGACCTTTGATCTCCGGTCACATGATAGGGTCACCTGAAACTTGCATGACTTCTCCCTGACCAAGGGTAACAATATAAGGGTCAAATGGGCTGGCCGATTATATGTATCACGTCTGAGGTAGCTTGCTTGGAAGCCTTAAGAGAGGCCGGGTTGGGTTCCCCAGCACACAAAGCTAGGGAACCACTGCAGAAATACGCTCAACAAAAGATATACAATTTCAAAGCAGTCTAGAGTAACTTTCCTTGCAAGGGAATAGAAAGAACTCATTATTTTTAAAGGGCAACAATGAAAACAAACACTTTGCAAGAAAATATATTCTGCCAGTGACTCAGCCATTGGGAGGGAAAGCATACGGGCGCATGACTTAATGAGTGATATTAATGCTATACCTGCAACATGGCAGAAGGTCCAATTGGATGCAATTACTGGAACAAAATCCCCACTGGGCAGTTTCAAGCCCTTCTTTCAGTCACAGAATACGGTGTCTCTGCTGTCCTCTGTCAGCGCGGTACCCCACAAAGGACCGTGATTGACAAAAGATAACCCCTTCCAAATTTCATGACTTCCCTGTTGCTTGAAACCCAAGTAAAGTTTGCATGGGACAGTCTCAAACTTCAGAAAGATTCCACAATAACTTATGATTAGAAATTCAAGGCTGCTGTGGTTTTTAGATGCATTAGAACAGCTTTTTAAACACATTTCTTCTTGCAAAGCTGAGGGTTTTTTTGCGTTTTGACTATCTGGTTGAATTCCATTTATTCAGAATCAGATAATGGTAGTCACATGGATAACACAGACAGTTATGAAAATAAAAGCTAGAAATCCAGTGTCATTGATTTTCAGTACCTAGACACTTCAAGACCAGTGGTAGAAGCAGACATTACAGAAAAGTCTGATTTATACAAAGAGCCCGTTTTTTCTACAAAGGATTTTTCTCTGCAAAGTCAAAGACTGACAGACAGACCGCCAGTGCAGCACAATCCACTTGTACCCCTGAGAGATGAGCAGAGAAAGGACAATGCCTTACAGAATAAAAGGCCAGCTGTTCTGACTCCGGGATGCTCATTTGAGTTGTAAGCTGTGAAATAAATTTGAGTTGATGGGTCCTCCGTCTGCTCACCTGTTAGTCATTCCACTGCACTGCTGTTTTTAGAAATACTTTTGTGTAACCTGCTTAATTGGTGTTCAGATGCCAAGAAACCTCTCCCCAGTTTACTTTGACCTTAGTTGAAACATGAGGCTACTTGGGCCCTCACTTCTCTCCTCTTTCTTACGAGCCTTCATTAAGAGGTCAGTAGCACTTAGGAAAGAAAACTCAATGGCATCCACTACCAAATACTGAGAGGCAGTTCAGTTCTGTGCTGGAGAGAAATTGGTGGGCTGGAATAAAGATGGTGGCACCACCAAGGGCAGGCCGGTCTTCTGGTGGACTTGCGCTTTGCCTTGATCCAACAGGTGCGTGAGGACAAGTCAAAACTCCTACAAAGGCCCCGTAGGATCTACCCGTTCCCGATCCTGGGTTCTCTCACCAGCCCCTTGTGCACTTAGCTTATTGCCCTTCCGTGAACAGGCCAAGAACGTTCTCAGAGTATTGGTACCTGTTCTTCCTTCTACCTCGAGCTCTTCCCCTAAGATACTCATGTGGCTCACTCCCCTACTACCGCAGGTCAGTGTGTAAACAGAATCAAGTCAGGGAGTCCCGCAGCCACTCCGATCGAAAACGATAGCATCCCCCTCCCCCTATTTTTCTGCTACATTTATTGCCATCTGGTACGTGCATGTGCATGTGCATGTGGATGTGCATGTCGGTGTGTGTGGGTGTCTGTGTGAGTATCAGCTAGGCTCCCCGAAGGCAGGAATTTCTGTCTGCTTTGCTCATTGCTGTATCTTCCAAGCCCAGGGCACAGTTTGGCACATGGTGGCTGCAATAAATACTGTGGAATGCACTAATGATTGAAAGCAATTTGCCTCTGAACTGTACTCCTTCGAATGGAATGAATTCCCCTCCTGCCTAAAATAATAATAATCATAAGTAAAATTATAAGGCACAATCGAAATAGCAATAATAGCAATAGGATCACTACCCACGGCCAAGTTAGGATGGCACGGTAGGGGGAATACTGCTCTGAGAATCCAAGACCTAGCTCTGCCACTATTTCACCCTGTGACTTTGGGCAAAACCTTGACTTTTGGGCTGTCACTATTCCGATCTGTATAATTAGGGGTTGGATTAGACAATGCCTAACTTTCTTCCCATAGCTACACAAATACGGACATTTAAATATAAGTATCATCTCTACTTACTTTATCTCAGGTGGTCCTCACTACTGGGGTAGGCAAGAGAGGAGTTAGATCCATTTTGGTGACAAGGCAGTGGAAGTCTTGCTCCAGGTCACACAGCCAGTATGTCACATGGCTTGGGACTAGAACTTAGGGCAGTCTTTGGCCCGGCATTTTCTACTACACTGAGCTTCCCCTCTCAGCAGAAGTGAAAGTACCAGCAGTTGTTGTCATTTCTGATTGAAAAGCTATTTTTGCAGGCAAGTTCTAATTCCCTCAGAGGTAACACATACTTATACATGTTACAACTTTCAGGACATTTCCTTCCAGCCAAAGAGCCTGCTGGCTCTTCAAATTGCTGTTTCATGTCAAGGTTAGAGATATACTATTCCATTTGCCATGAGTATTTCAGGTTAGGAACGGAATTATGTTTTGACACAGCTCTTCTGCAGGAGAAATCCAAGAACTCCAAAGATGTCCTGCACACTCCAGTATTAAACCCAAGCAAACCTGCATTCTGTACCCCTAGGAACTGAATGAGTTTCCTCAGCTACTATTTAGAAATTAACATCGCTCTTGCTCGTGTCAATACTTACACCACTGGGTCCGGTGCCCGAGAGCAATGCCACCTCCATGTTGTTTACCAGGTGCCCACTGACATCCGCACTGATAAAGCCAGCATTTGGGAAAAAGAATTTCTGTTATTGCTTCCAGTCTTCACTCATTTGTTCGCTCAACAAATATGTACTAAGCATCAGGATATGGAGAGATAACAGTGCAGTAAACAAGGCCCCAGGTTTTGTGGAACTTGTTTGGTACAGGCAGACAGATAGGAGATGTGTTCAGTTATAAGCTGCTAGCAAGGCGGACTAGAAACAAGAGTGGTTAAAGCAGGTGACACATTTAAGAAGTCTGAGCGGGAAAGCAGTCCATGAATGCAGTCCATGAACGCCTGGGACCCAGGCTGCTCCTTCTACCTTTCTGCTCTTGCCATCTTTGGCAGACGGCTACCATCCATGCGGTTAACTTTGGCTCCAAAATACCCCAGCCACCCTATCTGAGTCCCAGGGAAGGAGCAGAGGAAGGGGAAGGAGAAAATACGATCTTGCTTCCTCTTTTTAAGGCGGACAGTCAGCCACCCCCACCTCTGTTTCACTGACTAGAACTTAGTCGCTGGGCTGCAAAGGACAGTGGGAGGTAGAGGTTTTTAAGCTGGACACACTGCCCCTTTACTCCTGTCAAAACTGAGATTCTCTGCCAAGGAAGAAGGGAAGAATGGGGATAGGATGGAAAAGCAATATTTTTGCCACCAGATTTAAGTAAATAAATATTAAGATAAATTTTCCCAGAGATAACTGCTTTAAAGCAAATCAAGCGGGGACATGAATAAGAGTGAATGTGAGGCACAGGGAGGGCCTGGCCAGTGGCGGGGGCGGGGGTGGGCAGCAGTAGGTGTTTATCCGGGAGAGAGAGTGCTTTAGGTGAGAAAGGGTTAGGTATCCACAAAGGACAGCAAGGAGGCTACTGTGGCTGGCCGAAGGCTCTAAGGAGATGAGAAGGAAAAGATGGAGTCAGTTAGGTCCAGGGTCTTGGAAGCCACTGTGAAGAGTGGATTCGTTTTTGTAAGCTAGACAGGAAGTCACTGGAGAGCTTCAAGGAGAAGAGTGATAAGATCTTTGTCTTGCTATTCTGCAGCAAGCCTCTCGGTTCCTTTAGGAATTGGGCCATGTCATGAGAGAAAGCTTCTATACTTGACCTACACACAGAATTGGCCTTGTGAAGCAAAATATCTTTAAGTCTCTTCTGTGGCCTCAGAGGCTCCGCCTGCTCTGGGGCTGAAAGGGACAGACAGCGCTGAACCTTATTGTCCTGATGGCTTCGAGGCACTGTCCCCTTTGCATTAGAACAGACAGGGAGAAACACCAGCAAAGCCTCCTGTGTTCCCAAGCCCACCGATGTGTATCTTCAGAATTGACTTCTCATCCAACTGATGCTGTTCTTTCTCTCTTTGGCGCTGTGGATTCAGGCTGAGGAGGCAGGTAACCCTATATGTTGAGAGTTATGGACGACTGAACAGGCCTTCTGAGTCAGCGCTGGGTTTGAGTCTAAAATGACTTGGCTTGAAAGTTTTAAAAAATAGATTGCAGACCAAATTCTAAAACTGCCTGGCTCAAGTTTAGCGTGTGCGTGTGTACACCCGGATGCGTGCGCATGCGTACACATGCTTCTAGGGATGCCACCACGGAAGAGCCCCCTGCAGCCTTGGAAAGGAGGGATGAGCTGCCGAAGAGCCTGACTTCGGGATGACAAGGAGAATTAATTAATCATCATAACCCTAACTTTCCCACCTGGGCACCTCTGAGGCACGAGCAAACAGAGACAGGTCCGGTCCATTTCTCACTGTCCTGTGCTCCCTGGGTAACGGCGGGTGCAAGGCTTCATGCTCAGCTTGGGGCTGTAGTTGCCTCACTGTCTAGGGGTGATCTCATCCTCCTAGCACCAGCCTTTGCTTGTGGAGTGACCTTGGCAAGGGCATTGAAGCAGCATTTTCTCATCTGTCAAGCTAAGACAGCCACAGAGACCCCGAGTCATGTCTGGTAAATACCGTAGTACAGAATGGTCTGGCCAACTCATCCCACAGCCTCTGGCCCCAGCAAGAAGGCTTTTTCCTACATGACAAATGAGTGAGGCCATGTCCTTGCCACACCGTCTGGTGGAGACAGGGAGGAAGATGACAGTGGCTCTTTACAGGAAAGACACCCTTAGGCCCTCACTGTGGATCCCAGGTGCTTTCTCATTTGCCAAAATCCAGAAGGTCATAAGGAATCAAAGGATGACATCTGCTTGTGCAGAATGTCATTATAGAGGAGTCTGGGAACAAGAGGCCTGTTACAAGTCACCTTTCCAGCTCCTGAATACAGGCTGATGAGTGGAGAAGAGCGGCTCCTCACTGAGCATTACAGGAGTGGGGTCAGCTGGGAACCAGCCAGGGCTCGGCGGCAAGTCAGGGCACCACAGCGAGGACTTGATTAGCCGCTATGACCTCCTGCCCCCATGCCTGGCCTGCCAGGGAAGCCAGGCTTCTCTGCAGACTGCGAAGTTAGAATTCGCACTTTTTGGAAGAACAGTTCCGCAGTGGAGACCACCTGGGAGTTGGTACAGGATACCTTACTGACGGTCCATTATGCTGCCTCTGCTGTGAGGGCTCATGGCTCGGCCCAGGCGAGACTGTAAGACCTGGGGAGGTGTGCTGTTCCTAACTTCAGTTGTTCTTCCTAGCTACAGATTGCCTCACCAAGGCCTTAATGCCCAAGGTACTTGCCAGTAAGTCCCAGGCTAGTGTGTGCGACAGCCATTAGCAAGTGGCCTGCCTGTGTGTGTGAATGGAGAGGTAGCAGGATGGCGTTCTTTCCAAAAAAAAGCTCTTGCTCTGGACTTCAACCAGGGAGGGAAAGTCTACCAATAATTCATTTTTTTCCAGGACGTTGGAGGAACATGAGAGAAATGTATTTTAAAATGTAACTGCTTCTAAGGGGAGAATATTTTAAGCCACCTCTCAGATACATATGCTGCTTGCTGGTGTGATGGGGCGACAGGTGAGTTGTGCAGCCCCTGGGGAGGGAAAAGGAGGTAAACTTCTGATGGCTTCACCTAGGACTGGCCATGTGCATGGACTTCCTTGAGAGATTCATTTAGGACCCAGCACATATAGCTGAGGGGCAATTTAGTCGGTTCCCAGCTAATGTCCTTTTCCAGTTGGCCTCATCTAAGTGCGTGGACATTACAGTCACTAACGCTTTAGAAAAGGATTTATAAAGTTCGTTCCCAGGAGCAAGGTCTCTGGGCAGGCAGCGAGTAAGTCCTTGAATGATTTCTCCCCAGCAGGTATAGCATGAGGATAAAGGAACCGGTTCTACTGTAAAGAATTTGAAGATCTCTTCTAGAAGGAGAGAATTCTCATTTTTCAGCAAGGTAAAAATCATCTCCCACTTCAGTTCCAAGGTGACATTAGTAGACTTGCTCCACATACCATGGCAAAATCAGGTTACTAGAATCCAAGTCTTGAGAATGCTGAGTCCACCATGGGCTTGCTTACTTTTAATTTTTTTAATGTTGTAAGTGTTAATGACTAATGTTTTTTGAGCATCTGCTATGTTTCAGATGACCCTAAAATGCTTTACTTGTGTGATCCTAAGCACTCTATGATGCTCATGTGATTTTGATCCCATCTTACAGAAGGGAACATTGAGACACTGAGTGGTGATGTGACTTGCCCAAGTTAATACAGCTTGTGAATGATGTGGGTAAAATACAACCCTACTAAGGGGCTGGGGATGTAGCTCAGTGGAATAAGCGCTTGCCTAGCAAGGGCAGGGTCCTGAGTTTGATCCCCAGTACCGCAAAAAAAAAAAAAAAAATCAATTCAGATAAAATACAACCCTACGCATTCCGGCTCCAGAGCTCATAGTCCGAGCCACTATCCTGTAATGTTATAAAAACATGGCGCGCATAGTTTCAATTCTATAATAGGGAAGTGTACATAACAATGAAAGGCAACGGTGTCCCGCGCTAGTCTACCAAACCTGCCAGGTCTGTTTCTTATGGTGGTTACCTTCTGTACCTCTGACTAATATGTAGACTTCTGTTTTCATGGTTTACCAACTTAGATATTATCTGCTGGCATCCTTATTTCAGGCGCACGCAAAAGGCGTTTGTGATGATCAGCTTCCAAATGCTGTCCCCTACACCCCCACATCTGCTCCCACACTGCCTCTGGGTGGGTCTTTTCTGCGGCTCATTTTCACCAACCAGTTACAGTAGAGGTGAGGGTGGACTAATTTCTTTGAAAAGACTAGCAATGTCTGCTTTTGTACTCTTTGGAGTCTTGAGTCCTAAAAGACCGGATGCCCCGCTGCGGAGAGCACAGCGAAACAGCCTGAAAGCGCAGGGAGAAGCGGAACCAGTGATCCCAGGGCCGCGGCTGAAGCAGGCTTTGTGCCTTGCTGCGCCTTGACAGGTCACAGAGAAGACCGACCGCGAGCCCTGGATGGACCACCTGTCTGAGCCCTACTCAGCCCATAGAAGGCTAGAGTTTTAGTTAGAAATAAGGAATTGTTTTAGTTGTTTCAAGTCGCTGACTTTGAGGTGATTTGTTATGCTGTACTGAAAGTGTTTTCGGTATTTTTCGTTCCTTTACTGGCTACCTTTGTAATGCTAGACAATAAGCTAGAGTTCTAGTTCCAGTTCCATTAACTTTTTCTTACTGTGACAAAATATGAACAACAAAATATGCCATTTCAAATATACAATTTAGTGGCACTGATTGCGTTCCTAATGTTACCTAATCATCACCATTATGCAATTCTAGAATATTTGTATTATACCAAACGGAACTGTCCCTATTAAGTAATAACTCCCTCTGGCAGTCTCCAGTAACCTATAAGCTATGCTGTTTCCATGAATGTGCTGTTCTGGATAGTTCACACAAGTGAAACCATGCAGCGTTTGTCCCTTTACACTTGTCTTATTTCACCTAGCATAACAGTTCCAGGGTTTATTCATCATCAGCATTTCACTTCTTTTATGGCTGAGTAATATTTCATTACATGCATAAATACATTTTACTTATATAGTCATCCGTTAACGGACACTTGGGTCATTTCTAAACTGTGAATAATGGCTTTAATGGGCACTAGTGTACATGTAGCTGTTTGAGCCCCTTATTTCAATTTTTGTGTGTGTATATACCCAGAGGTAGAATGGCTGGCTCAGACATAATTCTATCCTTACATTTTGAGGAATCACCAAACTCTTTTCAGAGGTGGTATACCATTTTATGTTCCCACTGCTAATGGACAAAGGCTCTAATATCTCTACATCCTTGTCAAAACTTGTTATTTTTTTATTTAAAAAAATATAGCAGGCTAGTAAGTGTGAAGGAATCGTTCACTGTGGTTTTGACTTGCATTGCCTAATGACCCATCAAACACCTTTTCATGCATTTATTTGCCATTTGCATATCTTCTTTGGAAAAACATCAACTCTAGTCTTTTGTCCATTTTTAAATTCAGTTGTTTATCTTTTTGTAATTGTGTTTTGGCAGTCCTTTATATGCTGGGGGTATTAAACTCTTATCAGGTATACAATTTGCAGGATTTTCTCTCATTCTGTAGGTTGTCTTTTCATTGTTTTTGATAATGTTTTTTTATGCACGAAATTTATAATTTTTTATGAAGTCCAATTATCATTTATTTTTCCCTTAGGTCCCTTAACTTTCTGTTTTGTTTTGCTTTGTTTTGAGACAGGGTCTTATTATACAGTTCAGGTTGACCTTGAACACCCTACAGTCCTGCTGCCTCTGCCTCAGGAGTGGTGGGATTACAGGTGTGCACCACTATACCCGGCCAGGTTCCGTTTACTTGTGATAGTGTCCCTCAGCTTCTCCTTTTATAAGATGTAGATAAGCATCCTCAATCAATATAAAGGACTGAGTCAACTGACAGCAATGAATCTGAATATGAGATAACCAGTATCTCATACATTATGGAAGAACCATTTCCATAACTATACCATTTTCAAGTCAGTTACTGGTTTTCATTGAAGCAAAACCTCTGACATTGCTATTGCGTTTGTTAGTCCGCTTTCCCGTCGCAGGGACCAAGGGCCTCACAGTCACACCTTAAAGGAGGAAATGGTTTATTTGGCTCACAGTTTCAGTCCATGATCGCTGGATCCACAGCAGGAGCAGCACGGTGGAAGAGTGTGGTGGAGCAGAGTGCTAACTTCACGCGCCAGGAAGCAGAGCAGACGAATCGTCAGCAGAGAGGAAGAACCCAGGGACCGGACGTAGACCCAGAGGTCATGGCTGCCTGACCCACACAGACACACACAAAAGTGTGCTTTACTCCTCTCGTAAGCATCTGAGCCAATCACGTCGACCATCGAACTTAACCCTCACAGCCAATGACCCAAATTTGAGTTATTTCCTAACCCTAAATATAATTAACGTGAACAATTTTTAAAAATCCTAGAAGGATCACCACAAACTCGAGGCCAGCTGGGGCTACACAGTGAGTTCAAGGCCAGCTAGGACTGCATAGGGAGGCTCTGTCAAAAACAAACAAATCCTAGAGTCTTGGATATCAACCAGAAGTTTCTATTGCCCATCTCTATAAATGCATAGGATCAGACTACATGCCTTATTTCTTCCAATAACCCAGAGGCAACTTGTAGGCCTGATTTTAGCACTTATTCTAGTCCAAAGGAATGACAGTATGATCCACAATGAAAAATTTTTCATGGGATTCATTACTTAAACATTCTGGCAAAATCCTGCCCTTTAAAAGACTATCTCACCATCTATCGGATTTGTAAGAGATGGAGGGGTGGTTATCCAGTACATGTATGTAAACCCTGAGTAGGAAACCATCCTTTACCTAAGTCACTGATGCCACTCTAAAACACAGGTGCTGGAAAACAAGGCAAATGCAGAACTGAGCACATACTGTCTTATGGAGGAGAACATCGTGCATCACAAAGGCTCTTCTAATATGCAGCTCAGGGGACACAGTCTGACCTGTATAACTGATTCTGTGTAACTAGAAACCTTAATGGGTACCTTAATGATATTTTCCTTTTTATAACAACCTTTACTTGGGCAGTTCTGGTGGCAGATTACCATTTTTTCCAAACTGAAGACATTTAATTCACTACCATGTTTGGAATGCCTATTTATTTGTGGGGCATTCAGTGTAATCAGGTCTCATGACTGTTTGCATCCTTGCGATCAGAAAGAAAGTGTGGCTTGGTAAAAGACATTCAAGTATGTATTCTGAGCTATCAGGTCAGTATATACGTGTTCAAAATTGTATCTGCAATAACCAGCATACTGTTAAGATGGTTATATTGAATGATCTCAGTTTCAAATAGACACAGATGTTTTGCAAAGGTGCTTATAATTTGGAAAGCTGGAAACATCTTAAATGTCCATCATTGGGAGATGCTAAATTATAGTATAGCCACAATATGGACTTCTCTGCAACAATTAAAGAGCATAGATTCATATGTTTTAACATGGAAAGATTTCCAAATATAAGACATATTACTGAGTGAAAAAAGAACTTCGGGCAGTGATTTGAATAGCACAAAAACCAGTTACGTAAAACAAGGAACATATATCTACCTGTGGATACATCTGTGTGTGTAAATACACAGAATATTTGGAAAGACAAAAAAGTCTGAGATCAGGGGTAGTGGTCAAAGGAAAGTTGGAATTTTTATAAAGAGAATGGATTTCTGCATTACTTGTGCAATTAAAAATGTAAGACTGGCTGAAATACACCCAGATCATAACTTACACTCTTTGTCATGAAATTTAACCTTACTCACATTGTTTAAACATAGATAAAGATACAAACAGTAGTGCTGAATACAATCGAATACCTTACTAGGGGTGTGCATCAGTTGCTAAAGATTGTAACTGCCTTCTGTTCTAATTTCCTTTCTACCAATCAAATTCTGTGAAGTAAATTCTTGGCTTGGTCAATTTCGGGCTTTGAAGTCAAGTAGGTAAAACAATTCCTCTGCATCTTAAGTGAAAATTTATCTACAACATTCTTTACCATTTTAATAAAGGCAGGGTCATTTGAGGATTGGAGTCAGAAAAGGGAGTTCTACGGAATGTCTATCTCACTTTCCCCCAACTGCTGCCACTGCAACGAAAGTGAGGCTTGTAAGGGGAAAAGGGAAAATCAAGGAACTGTTGCTATACTTACTTTAAACACCTAAGCTTTAAGATTTTCTTTTTTCCTTATCTACATGCCTGCTAAGAAAACTTGTCAAATCAACAAAGATGCAAAGTGGAAACAGATGTTTTTCTACCAAAAATGCTATCAGGATTGGTTTCAGATATTCATGTTTGTTTTCTAAGGAACTGTACTAACCAACTTTTCCTGTACACTGTTCTGCCCCTGGCATGTTTCTTGGGCCCCTCTGGGCACACATGCTCAAACAGGGCCTGGTCAGAGCAGCCTAAGTTCCCAGCAAGCCCTGAAGACCCAGGAAGGCCTGGGGCTGTGTCTCACTCAGCTTCAGAGCACCCACACAACAGGCCTGAGCACATTCTTAGCAAGGCCCCAAAAAAGGAAACAGCGTTTCATCCGGTGACTGAGGTTGTTTTTCCCTTCTGGGGAAAGGCATCCTAGCAAAGTCCTTGGGGACCAGAGGGGCTTGGGAAAACAAGCTTTCCTCTTCAGTTCACCACCCCTCCCACCCCTCCCTGAGCCCCTGCTTTTAGGCACCTTTGTTGCTAAAGGCATTTAACTTTAATTCCATTTGACTTCAATTGTGTCCAAATTACTGTAAAAAGGAAGAAGACAACAAGCTGTAAATATGAAGAGAGACAGAAAATCATTGAGAATCCTGCCTTTATGAATATTTGATGAAGAAAGGTTAGATCCATAGCTGGTAAATTATAAGAAATTATGTCCATTATGTGACTCTGTCAGCAAAGGTTAATACAAATGGGTTGGGACTTAGTTGGGATGACAGTGCAGATTAAAAAAGATTTGTCCTGTCCTCACTCCAATTAGTTTTTCTCCTATTATTAGTGTAATAGAGTTGATCATTAGGATTATGGCAACAGAACAACTGCTCAGTGAAATCATTTTGTTTTCCAGACTATCATTGCATTTTCACAATAAATTTTTCATCTCTGCTAATCTTGCCCTTAATTGTGTGGTTGCTGTGGGCAGGATCCAATTATTAACTCTTTTGATCCTACAATGCCCTTGCCATCAAGTACGCTGATTATATGCAGACTGAACGGGCAATCCTACATTTTTCTGCAGCTGGATACATGGATCTCGTGGTTCATTTAGTGCAAGCAGAAAAATGGTTATTTTGCTCAAATAACAGGTCCAGTCAAGTGTGAAATTGTATATAATTGTGTTATAGGATTTTGCCCAGGTTAAAGGGCTTCTTGGGGCTTCCATTATGAACCTCATTTCTCAGGTATTTCTGATTTGTTTTCCACTTTAAAAAAATCTGAATTAGGTTTGACGTGCTTTGCCTGCAGGCTTTATTGTTGTTGTTTTTGTTGTTGTTGTTGTTGTTATTATCTTTTGCAAAGGGGATTACAGTAGTCATCCCGCATTCTTTGTACCAAGGTAGAGAATGTAACTGAAGTCGAGCACAGTAAACTGGAATGTAAAACAAATGGCGGTGCAGACTTCAGTGGCTGAAGGCATAATTTGTTCAAGTGACAGTCTGGATGTCTGAGGTGTCTCTCCTTTCAACAAGGCCAAAGAGCTTAGAGACTGAAGCCAGAGAGAGGCGGGGAGAACAAGCAACAACTAAAGAAAGACAAGTGAAGGGTATTTAAACTTCTAGATATTCCAGAGCAGGCTCTATACAGACAACCTGCAAACCAACTTAAATGCTTTTTTGCTCATCACTATGCTTATCTATCATCTCCATGCTCCTTCTGGAAAATTCCACCGCTCTGACCTAAGGTTGCCCTTTCCGTGATACCTATACATCATGAATTACAGGCCTTTCATAAAGTTACTGTGCATTCTTCAAATGAAGGCTACGGCTGAGGGAATGTTTGAATATTGGCATAGGACAAGGAGAAGGTCAAACATGACTTTTGCCATGGAGGGTACGTAAAGGAGGGAAAGATTTATAGACTAGAGCAGTGATGGCTTAGGTGTTTCAATGATACAAACAGCCCACTATGGCACACACGCTGTAAGTTTACCACCGCTAGGCTAGAGTATACTCAGAGAAGAGAGGTCAGTTAAACAAAACTCTAAATACATAAACATGAAACATGCCAATAAATCAACAAACCATACTGGCTCCAAATAAGAAGACAAAAAAAATTTTTTTCCCTATCTAAATAAGGCTAGAAAAAAATGGTTAACTGGGAGAAACTGTCTTGGGAAGGGTTAAATGTGACAGCCAAAACAATAATTTGAATTGTCATGCCTGTAGCAGTCTCCCCATAGAAGCAGTGTCTTAGCAAGGCCCACTGAGAGTTCCTCCCAACAGAAGTATACACTTTGCTCACACTTACAGTCATCCAAAAGTAGGGAATTTAACACATCACGGAGCCTGCCGGATTATCAGATCAACTAATCAATAGCATTGACCATATTTCTGCCTAAAAGCATAGGGAAGCAGTAAGTACGGCACCAACGCAGACAAGATCTTTGCCAATACATTACCTTGGACCTTTGACTTCTGCCAAGGGCCCAAGAGGCACATGACTTTTCTTCCCAAGACCTGGGATTTTCTGCCTAAATGACTCTGACCTGCTTGGGTTGAGTCAACTGCATCCTTCATCAGGAACTGGTACGTGGACATATGCAAATGGCAACGACCCAGTCTCCCAGGCCTCAGAAGCAGCATGCTGGGTCATGCCATTGCCCCCTCTCAGCAGCCCTCCCCTTCAGACCCTGTAAATCCCAGCTGCGTGTGTGCAACATTGCTAGACTCAGTGGGATACAAATGGCTTCTCCATGTATTTGCATTGCTCCTGAGACTTGAGCTACCTGAAGAGTTCTGTCCCCTCTGTGTGACCTACACCTGGTGGCTCTCAAAAAGACATTTTGGCCACTCTCGAATCAGTGAATTTAATGCTCCAGAAAGCAACACGATTTTATCACTGGGAATGAAGCTAACTCAGACAGACAAAGAGTATATGATGTTCATGCCCCTAAGTCTACAAAAGAGCCTTTGGGGCAATATGGAACCTAAGTCATCAAATATGCTTGGTGGGATCTGGCATCTCCCCAAATTGCTCTTTTTGGTATAGCAATCTGTATGCAAGTTAGCCCCAAATATCAGGATGAATTCTATCTCTACAAGCCCATGACTAGAACAGGACTGTCAAGGGAAGGGAGCTGCCATGTGTTAAATACCTGCTATACCTGTTACTCCATTTTTTCCCTCATTTAATTCTCTATATAATTTAAGGTTTACTGACAAGGAAACTAAGGCCCAGAGAAGTCAAATAATGTGTTCAAGGACACAGAGCCAGTGCAAGAAAAGACTAGGATTCAAGCAAGGGCTGCCAGCACCATCCCACACTTTGTACCACCCAATCTGGTCTTGCTTGCAAAAGACAAACAAAAGACAGCTCACCAAATGCAGTAAAGGCAAACAGAATACCGACCCATGAACCTTTATACTTTGAGAAAACACTAGTGTTGGTGTGTCATCCTCAGATAGGACCTAGAGCAGTGGTGGAGGACATGTGTAAAAATGCAGCTGAAAGACGTAAAATGCTGAACTTGCTTGGAAACAGATCCTTCATAGTCCGCATCTGTACCAGCCACTGGGCTCAGTAACCATGACAAAGCCAAGGTTTTCTTGAACTGGCATATTACTGTAGTCTGCCTGGCTGTGCTGTAACTATTTCAAGGACTATTAAATTAAACCCTGGAGACAGTTTCCCTTAAGATAAAGAGCATGCTTTTTATTGTGTCATCAAAGGAGACCAGAAAACCTGAAGCTTTCAGCTTTAAAGACAACATAATGAGATCAGAGATTTTGCTTGCAAAGAAATTAACTTTCGGTTAATTAATGAAAGTAACCTTAAACAGCGGGCGTGTTGCCAACAACCAGGACACTATAATAAAAAGGGGGACAGGGGGAGATAATGGGCTGCTTTCAAGGGGCCAGGGCTCAGCAGTCCAGAAAAGAAATTTGATGAGGATGCTGCTTGTAAATTTGATCTCAAATTCTTAAGATGAACAAATAATAGCCTTATCTGTAATAAAGTCGGCTACAAATGCTTTCTTTTCCCCCATAATTTTCTGTTCAATTTAGATAGAAGATTTAATTAGATGTTGGTGAAACACCAGTTATTTAATAAAATCCTTAATAAAAATCTAATCTACGTTACATAGAAAAACCACTGTAATATAATCACAATTTTCAAAACACATTTTAGAGTACTTACTTTTTATAATTAAGAAAATATAGGTATGTGACATGTTTTATTTTCCACATAGGGTAAAGGCCAGAAGGCAAAAGTAGTAATAAAAACAAAGCCCCCAAATCACAATCCTTTTTCCCTTCTCATCAATGTTTTAAAATTTTCTTTTGTTAATTGCTACCAAAAGGGGGACTTGAACCTGCATGAAAGGAATGGAGAAGGATCCTGCCCATCTCGTTAAGATTTTAAATTAAAAAATTTGGTTACCATAAGAAATGGACTTTAAAGTTTTAAGGATTTATATAATTTTAAGAGATAAGCTACCTCTGATTACCCAAACTGCAATTTTATCACTTAGATTATCAGCCAACCCTGAATTGGAGATAAAGACTCTCCTTTAACTAAGTTTCTGGAAGTATGTAACTCTTAAAACGGTATGACACAGTAATGGAACACAAATGACCCATAACACAGATTAAGCCAAAATGGGGACATCTGGGGGATATCTCTGACTTTCTTGCAAAGGCATAATTCTGGACTGGACGTCCAGGGCCTCAGATTTCACTCATATGGCAATCCTTACAGGTCATGCTTCCAACATAAAACTGTGCGAAGGGACTGGATGATGGTGGGTTCCATCTGAAGTTGCTCTTAAGATCCCAGGCTCTGGAGCAAGATTCAAGAGGGGCTGATTCCTCACTAACTGAAACATCAGGTGTCTTGCTTCTGACAGATTTATTGGGGAGGTCAGGTCAGATAACTTGGAAAGAGTGATACTAAGAGTGGTACTTGATTCAGATTGAATTTAAATTGAATTTCAAAAATGCTATGTCTTTTTACTTCATAATACACAGTTCCTAGTCCCTGCATGATTATTTAGGCAGAAGAATCTGATTGAAGTAATTTCTCTAGTGATAAGCAGGGTGGTGGGTGCAGTCTCACTAGGGTAGAAGAGATGAATTCCCCTATCTGAAGCAGGATGTAGATGCTGGTGGAATTCAGCTATTTCTCTGTGTCCCTGATGATCTGGCACTAGGACTAAC
Source organism: Dinomys branickii (assembly GCA_004027595.1). NCBI lineage: Eukaryota > Metazoa > Chordata > Mammalia > Rodentia > Dinomyidae > Dinomys > Dinomys branickii. Next base: position 63,327 of record PVLD010002518.1, read on the forward strand.
AGGCCTACTGAACAAACTCTCTGTGTCCTTGGCCAGGACCATGTGGCATCTCTGCTCATGTCTGATTTGGGAAGGACGCTGTTTAATGCATCTGGATGGTGTGATCATCCAGATTTAACCATCACTATGGGCTTCCGGTGGCTTCCACTGTATATAAATTTAAATAATGGCCCCTCCTCCATGGAAGAAGGAAAGTCCATAGACTTTGCCCATCTGTTCCATGAGGCTGTTCATTTTGAGTTTTTGATGAGATGCCTCCTGCTCTTCCTATACACACCATAATCCCAAACAATGCCACAGTGTTTGGGAGCATTTAATGATTTACAGTGCTTGTTATTTTTGCATCAAATCTTGATTCCTCTTTGGCTATGAGACAGAGCCTGGCATGGGCTGAATGAAGCCAGTGCTTGTTTAGATACACTGTGCATAAGAGATAGCCTTCTGGGCACTCGGGGGCTACACAGCCACTCAAGAATGTACCCTGATTGGGTATCAGATTGCATTTCATTTCTGTGTCTACTGCACCAATACCTGCATAGCCAGCTCAGCCACTGACCCAAGCCCAAACCCAGACTGGACCGGAGGACAAAAAAAGTTGGGAACCTGTCATGGGATTCGTGGAAAAAGCAGTAAGGATGCACTTAGAAAACTGTAAAATAATACCTAATTGCCTCCTCCGGGGAGCGGTGAGACTGTTCCATGAGCCCCCATTCTTACATGTCTTTCCAGTGTGTGCTGACTCCTGTCAGTCACGTCTCTCCCCCTCCTATAAGTCGACTTCTTTGTAGCCCTGCCATACTGGGGGACAAGGGATGCATTCTTTTGTTGAAAAAACAAAACAAAATACCCTCAACTCTTTGTAGTATAAAGCACACAGGCAGTCTCTGAAGCTTCCTTAAACATTAGCATTCTAATTAGGAGGCATGGGCTTTGCTCCACTTGTGACTTTCATACAATATCCTGCCTTACCAGGACCTTTGGGAGCTTGTGACGCCTCCAAGCATGAGCTGTTCTTCCAGAGGATGTTGACTTTTGTGGTCTATTAAGCAAGCAATGCATAACTCAAAGTCTACCCTTCCAGGCAGAAAACGTTGACACAAATGCTGCAGGCCAAACTGCATACAACTCGGTCCCTTTTCCCACGGGCTTTGGTGAAGAGAATTCTCAGAACGAGACAAAAGTCACAAACTCTACTGTTGAAATAATTACCAATTGGGTAGTAAAAACTACCTAAGAAGACTATTCCTCTTTGTGCTGCTGGGGATGCCACCAAGCCTCTTGGGTTGCTGGGTCCTTCTGATTAATACTCAAGGTGATTCACGTTATGGCTTCCTGGTGTTGCTAAGAGAGTTCCCTACCCATTGGCAGATTTGCCACAGTTGTTGAGACTCGGAACTCTGAAGTTACAGAGAGGCTTGGGCTGGAGTTTTGACAAAACCTCAATGTTTCCTTATTTGTAAAGGACACAAATGTTTATTTTGCTGAATTCACAATGAGACCATGAAAGAGTCAAGCATACTGCACAATGCCTGGCCCTTAGTAACTAGCTCAATCAATGACAACTTTTCTAACTAAGGCGGTATCTTCCCCAGGGCTTGGTGATTGAAAGCTGTGACTGCTTTTGTGACCGTCTATCACTGTCTTTTAATATTCTGGAGATTATTAGCCCTTTTTGATATTCCAAAGCATGAAAACCATCCTGTAGTAGGTACTGAGAGCCATCAATAGTTCAAATGGGAATGGCTTACAGCTCTGGCACAGAGGTGACAAAATGGTACTTCAAGGGCCACATTTTGCCATAGACATATATTGTGACCCAAACAGTACTGACTCTTGCAAAATTTAAAAATATGAATTAAGAAGAAGAAGAAGGAGAAGAAGAAGAAGGAGATATGAAAAAGAATTCCAGAGTTCATTAAAAAAATCTAGCTTTTCGGTTTCATGCAAAAAAATGGAAAGATCTGCTTATCTGGGCCAGTACTCCTTGATGACAATAATTGGCCAGAGCTGGACAGCGGCTGCCTCCATCGCATAGAACACACCCGCTTCCACTGGAAACAAGTCTCACCTCTCTCAGCTTGGCCTCACTCATTTCTGTTAGCACAGCCTGCTCACTTCACTAGGCTGTAAAACACTAGCCCATTTAGTGCTGCCGTTAGCAATCTGTGGATGGTTATCTGCCTTCTTCCATAATTCTGCCATTTTGCTTTCTGCATTTCTAGGTCAGGGGCTTGGACCTTCTAGGTCATTATGCTTTAGCATAATGTCAGGAGTTCCTTCCACTCCACAGTAGTTACCTGACTGGCATCTGTGTGTTTTTCTCATAGTGACTATCAATAGTATGTCTGTCTATCACTTGTGGTCATTCTGGTAAAATTTATCAAAGTATTTCCTCCTCTGGCTTCTGCCCTGGCTTCACTTGTGCCCATGTAGGCAGAGTACATGGAAATACCAGCTCACAAATCTGACAGTGGAGCGTAATTCTCGGTTTGGCCATCTTGTGCCTGTGTCACCTTACTACCACTGGTTATCTTGGCAGGCACTGCATTTACTGGGTATTCGTAAGTGCTACTCCACCTCCAGTACAGACCCAGTATATCTTACAGCTGAGGAGGTGATTTTTTATATTCCCTTCTTCACAAAATTGTTTTCCACACCAATCAAAACATGTCAATAATTTCAAATTTTATTCTATACTCTTAAAACAACAGCTTTACAGTTAAATAATCTGAACTCAAAAATATTACTAAAATTCAATGACATGTTTTATGAATGGAATTAAAATTTTCATTTACTAAATGAAAATTTTCACACCCAGTAGTTCTGTTTTAAAATGTAAACAAAAATAAAAACTTCAAGTAGTCACATGGTATGATGTCTTTATTTTCATTACCACCACTGTGTATTCCGAGTGTATGAGTGAGATACAGGAATATTGGGTGTACGGGTGAGGCATCATAATGGTTTGAGACAGAGACTACACAAACCTGAAGTGAGTGCAAATAAACCCAAATGGTATTGAAGTTACACTGCAGACAAATGCAGGTAGCTGAGTCTACATGAGCCAGCAGTTGACTGTGTAACTGAAATTCTCTGGCTACATCTATGTAGAATACAATGTTTATTAAAAATACATCACTAAAATATGCTAATTTGAAGCATATGTTATACATAACTATATATAAACTCAGCTTTGTACATACATAAAGCGTATAGATACGAAAAATTTTAGAAATTTTTTAGCACTAAGAACAGTAGAAATTTTTTTAGAGAGAAGTAGTCAATCACTGGTAGTATTCTGAACTGCTGATGAATGATAATTTTTAAAAAGACCAACTCAAGTTTTATTGTTGTTTTTAAAATTTTTTATAAGCAGTGCACCCCTTTATTACCAGCCTGGTGGGCAAAGGAAGGAGGGACTGAGATGGACTGTCTCCACTGCCCTGTCCTTGGTGTCTCATCTCTTAACTAGATTTCATTTTTTTGTTATTAAGACATTCTGATCTGGGATCCTGACCTCTTTGGCCCAGAACTGTAGTCTAAGTTTTTGATCTTCTTGTCCCAAATCTACTTACCTGGACTCTTGGTCCAATTGCCTGTGGACTGGGCTTGCAGCTCCCCATACCACATCTCTCACATACCTTCACCCTTGCTGTCTGCTTCATTCAGCTCCCCATCCCATGACCTGGATGATTTCCACAAGCATTCGCACTTGCCTGCCTGGGTAAAGGGACCCGGTAAACGGTCCTTCCTGTCTAGCTAAAGTCTTGGCACAAACTCCATACTGTCCTAGTACTATCTGCATTTCAAAATAGCAATCGTACGTTAAATATGATTTTGGGTACGAGCTTGGTGGGGGAGGCGGTCGGAATGAGTCCTTAGCCTTACATGTGCCTAAAAGGTGAAACTAGAGAGAAAGTGCTCAAGGCAATGGATGCATTATCAAAGACAACTAAGTCTTAGGAATACCAGCTACAAAAGATAACTCCAAGGGTGTTGGGTAAAGACAGCGTCAAATTCAAGATGTCCATTTCTTAGTACAGTATATGGTCAATAGCAGAATTTATGCTCTTTCGTTCTGAGCTGTCAATAAAATCACATGGCTGTGAGAGCTTTCTCAGTGCAGTCTAATATAAAACGCTTATCTTATTCAGGCACAACGTCAGCTTTTAATATCCCACTAAATCTGCAAATCAATCCATGATTTTTAAGATTTCTCTGAGAGTAGTCTCAGTCTGGAGTTCCTTTGTATGTGACAGTAATGGTGATTATTTAACTCGATGAGTCAATCATACATATCAAACAAACACATGGGCCAGTTAACCAATATTGTTTTCCTCTGCTTTCCCTTAAAATCTTGGCCTATTCCTATAAGATACAAAAGCTTTTTAAAAAGCTGGTGGTTATCTTTCAGGAAAATCAAGCCAGCAGTTCAATATTTAATTCTAAATCCCAAGCACTTACTAACCAAGGTGGCTCCGTTTATTCATGTGCAGTAAGGAATAATGATCCTCGCCTCCTTTTCAAATGATATAATGCAAAGGAAGTATACTGCCAAGCTAATCATTGTATCCTATTTTCTTAGTCCCTAAAATCTAACAAAATACCAGTATCCAGCCATATGTGTGGCTGAATTCCATATGTAATTTATATGTACAGATGTACTATGTGCACGCGTGCACGTAAACAGTGCACAACAAACACACATGTGTATATGAAATGTGAAGAAAGAGCTGTCAGAGACAGTTTCAGTAGTGGGTACTTAACAGTATGTTAGAAGAACAGTATTCAAGTGATTTCCTGCTATTCTTGTCCATTCTTTGTGGAATTCAAATGCTGCCCTTTTCTGTAGAGCTACTGTGCTTCTAGGACGTTGCTCTGAAAAAATCTGGGCCACCTGGAAAGATTTTCCTACGTGACTCCTTTATTCTTGTGAAGAGGAGAAAGACAGGTTAATCATCTATTGACTCCTCCGTCTTATTACTGGCATAAAGCTTTGGCTTTGCTAAATTTCCGCTTTGGAGTTACCTAACAAACATACATCACTAGGAGGTGCAGATAAAGATCGAAAGATTAAGCTTTGTCACTCAAATGATAATTAAAAAGAGTATTTTAAACACACTGTAAATATACACAAGCCATCATAAAATCATCAAAACCCTGCCAGTGCTCACCACCTCCAGAGTATATAGATTATCAGGGAGAGAGATATTGATGTTAAGTCCTGCTCGTATTGGAAGATTGTCATTAACTGTCCCAAGCCTGCACCCAGCCAGCCACCTGAGCTAGAGGAAGATGGGGAATCTGGCCTATGTATTCTGGTGGTAGATTACTGGGATTTGGGATGGGCACTTCAATATGCATTTAATTGTGATTCTTTTTTATTCTACTCCAAGATTGTTTGATATATATTATTCTAAGAACTATAAATAAAAACAGAAGAAAATTCTGTTGTCTTCTCTGTAAAAAGTAATTTCCTATAAAGGAAAGATTTAGCAGAACAGATTAATTTCTCCTAGAAATTTCATTTATGACATGTCATAAAAAGACACATGAGTCCATGTATATTAGAAGCATGCAGGAACATCACCTTGCATAAAAACAAAAGCTTGCCATCACAGTCTTACTAGGATGCCATGCATTGCTAAACTGGTAAAATATTTCTTTGTATTCCAATTAGTGCAACTATTTCCTGGCACAGACATTACAGTGAAAACTATCTTCCTCTCAAAAAAGTCCTTCCTACTGGGAACTAATCCTTTGTTTGACAATTCAGAGAATATTATTTAGAGGTTTTAATTGCTCAGTTGATCTGTGGCTAGATCTCAATAATCAAAACAATGAAATTGTTGGCTTTTTTCTCCTTGACAACTGTAATAAAATGCTGGTAGTGTCCTGGGACAGTTAACCCAAGCCGGATTGACACTGTCAGATTCTTTTTCATATATCTTTTTTATCAGAGGCAAAACAGCCATTTTTTAAAAGTAAAAAGCACATTAATAACATTGCCATTATCAAGAGATATTTCAAATATTACTAATGTCTACACAAAAATTTCAATCTGATTATCTGTAAGAATCTGATTATCCATGAGAGCTACAATTCTTAATTAAAAAGTATTTTTTTAAAATCACACAGGAAAAGCCAAACAGTCCAATAAAAATGGGCAAAAGACATGAGCAAGCATTTCACAAAAGAAGAAACATAATCATTAAGTGTAAGGAAATAGCTCTACCTCATTAGTAATGAAAACGATACATATTAAATCAATGGGAGGCCAACTTTTTCAAATCTATCAGACTGAGATAGTTTATAGAAACACACATTTTGCAGTGCTGGTAAGGATACAGAAAAAGAGTATGCTAATAGGCTGCTGGGGAATCCTATACTGGTTCCTCCTTTTAGAAGAACATTTTGGTAATATGTGGCAAAAGCCTTAAATATTCTTTGACCCAGTTATTCAATATCTAGGAATTCATCCTTAGGTAAGAAAGATTCACACAAAGTTTTTAGACAAAGATATTCATCCCAGTATTTTATATGACAGGAAGAAAACAGAAAACAACTTAAATGTCCAATAATAGAATAAAAGTTAAATAAATTATGGTATATCCATACAAAAGAATTCTAGCTTCCATTAATAACCATGTTCCCAATGCATATTTAAAGATGAAAAACAGATAATGCTATGGTAATTAAACAGAAGCAAGTTATAAAAGTCATGAAAAAAAGTTATAAAAGGTCAGGATCCTAATTGTGCTTTAACAACTATATACGCACTGAAAAAGGCTGAAAGATAATATGCTACAATACTCGTCGCGGTACTTCAGAGCTGGTTACAGACAAGTTGCATATTTTATATACTTTACTGACTTTTCAAAAATTGTTTTAAATTAGCACAGAATAAATGCTAATCTAAAACATGTTAATTGAAAAAACAAACCCAGAAACACTGAACCTTAAAAACGTTCCCTACAGTATTTTCTAAACCATCCCTTTGGCTGAAGAAAAGCCTACTTAGATCTAAATAAGTTTCTTCTTTTCTGAAGAAGAGTTTGAGGTTTTGTCACAATGACACATTTCACAGCAATGTGAAAAAGTAATTTCTGAAGGTAAAAGGACAGAGCGAGAGGTTAGGATTACTGCCTAGGCCTGGGAAACCTCGGGACAAGACGCAGGAGTCCCGAGACAGGGGACCCAGGGGAGGGGAGCACATGACTGGTGATTAATGACAGCTGACAGAAGCCCCCATCAGCCCTGAAGTTATATTCTATTTAGATTTAAAAGTTCCATAATGGGGAAATTCTTACTTTAAATACACATGTTAAAAAAGAGAGTTTTGCCCAGCAACCAACAGCTTTCCCACCCCCACCTTTTTAAGCCTCAAACACACACATCAGGGAAGGGGTGATTTTCTGGTTTCCTTTGCCTCACTGATGACAAAGAAGCCACTGACGTTAAATCAGGGGCCAGACACTACTGAACACCCAGGCCCGACCATAAAACATGACTCTACTTGGGTGGGATGTTTCAGTCTTAGAATTTTTTATTCTGAGAGTGAAAATTAACTAATTTCCTTACTGACCAGTCAGAGCAGAGAGATATCATGGTCTCTAACTTAATGTGCTTCCTTCTTGGTATCCTTGCCTCTACATTTTCTCTTTTCTGCTGGATTTGATTTGGGAAGAAAGGTGCCTTGATCCTTGTGAAGCTGGGTGTGGTGGTGCAAATCTGCAATCCCAGCACTTGGTAGGCTGAGACAGGGGGATTGCTGTGAGTTTGAGCCAGTCTCACCTATACAGTGAGTTCAAGGCCAGCCTGAATTGCACAGTGCAACTGTGTCTCAAAAAGATGAAAGAAAGAAGGAAGGAAGGAAGGAAGGAAGGAAGGAAGGAAGGAAGGAAGGAAGGAAGGAAAGAGGGAGAGAGAGAGAAAGAGAGAGAAAAAGAAAAAGTCCCCAGATCCTTGGGAAAGTCATCTTCTCTGTTCTACTTGAAGGATATGGAGGTGGGAAACACAGGGGAGATGAACCATAGACGGGAGGAAGAGAAATGAGTTTTTGATGGGTCAACAACTATTGGTTTGTTTGTTAAGCACTTACCATATGTTGACTGTTTTATCTCGATTGTGCATTATGCCACTTGATTTCATGTATTCAAGAGTACCAAACTATAGCCTTACAAAGTCCTGCTCTGCTCAAACTGCAACCCACATAATTCTTCAATATTAAAGAATATTTCAAAGCACCAAGTTTAAGAAGGACTTGAACCACGGGTTCCTTCATTTCTAGGACTAGGGGATGATCCAGACCCATGTCCTGTGGCAGAAGGTATAAAGAGCGGACAGCGCTTCTTTCTGGACGAGTCAGAGGCAAGTGCCTCTAAGACAGGAAACCCTTGAAGTCCCTCCTCTGGCTCAGGGAGGAGACACAGAGGGTAGAGGGAAAGGTTATGAAGCCACAGCTTGCAGAAAGGATGATGGGATGGTGAGCAACGGGCCTCCAAACTATCCCTAACATGCCTGGACGTCTGCGTGTGCTTTTCTATCCAAACTCAAGATTTTCCAGTTCTGATGAGCAGCAGAATCCTTCCCCTTCTCCACCTCAAGACCACTGGTGCCCCATGACTGCCAGCTAAGTAGCTGCAGTGCAAATAACTTCAAGGAGTGCTTTCTGCTTGGCCACCCCTCCAGCAAGGATGACTAGCTTTCTCTGTGGTGCTTAGTCAGCCACCACCACGCCTCATTGGAATGCGAGACGCTTCTGCAGCCCTGGGCTTCGGCTGCCGTATGCCTGTGGTCTGCATGTGTAGTTGTGACAGACGGCTGAGAATGCTGCCTTCCACTGAACACCAAGTACATGATCCACTGCAGTTAATCAATAGGATAATGGAATGAATCAATAGGAAAGATTTTTAGAAGGTCTTAATTAAAGAAACACTTGCAGATACAAATGATGTCTTCAATCTATTGATAGTGCCAAGGTGAAGGGTTAAACACAAACAAAACCATCAACTTTATTTTGCCGACATGCCTTCCACAAGAGAACAACCCAGCAGCCTCCTGGCCCCAGGGTCGGCCCATTAATCAGTCCCTTGTCAATTGCATGGCCACACTGTATGGGAAAATTACTCTATGATCAAAAATTTTAATTACTAAACAGCAGCTCAAAATAAAAATGAAAAATAGACATTGGCACCCCGTTTGGCCTTTTATCTTTTGCTTCTGAAGCAGGGGCAGTATCCCCCTTAAAAACTGGTCCTGTGGACAAATTCTCCTTCCAATGAGATGCAGAGAATTAGAATAATTAAAGAAAGCCTAAATTGATGGATCCCATCTAGCTAGAGGAATTCTCCAGTGGGCCTTCTGCTCAAACATGTTACATCAATATTTTTTGAGTCCCTAGACAGTCCTGCATGAGGTACTGGTTTAAAGAGACATCAATCTGTGATGCCAGCATTTGTCTAATGAACCTTCAAAAATCAATGTCCAGGATGGGCTGTTACATGCAAGCACCCAATTTGTCCACTCTCAGCCTTATGGTTACACCTACAGCCATAATGACGGTGAAAATGGACTCAAGTGGTCAGAAGGGATGATTAGAAGGGAAGAGACTGTGAGTACAGAATCAGTTTCAGCTTGGAGAATTCCAATGATACCGGAACCGAATGAGGAAGCCAAGATGCCCTCCTGAGCCTTGCAAGGCTCTGACTGCAGATACGCTCATCCCGAAGCAATCTGTTAACACCATCCTCCCTAAAAACTCACCTTGCCCTCGACATTTCCATTCCTTTACTGCTGTCTGACAGGATTTTGGTCCCACTCCTGACAGCTATGGTAATTTTCCGCTTTTTGGGTTACTCGACTGGGACTCCCATTTAGCTCCACTCAACGGGAGGCTTGTGCTTAGTTCTCTTGTTAGTGTTTATGCTCAACTCATCCTCAGCCTTCTGTTAACAGGACTCCTTGACATGGATATCTTGACACTCTAACAGGCAGAAGAGAAGGCCTAAGTTTGTTTCACTTCTTTTTGCTTCTTTAAAATAAATTGGACTGTACTGGCTGCTACGAGGCTGAGTTACTTCAAATGCATAACCGGGGTGACAGCTACGCCACTCACAATGCCAGTGTTTGCCCTGCCTGATCATCCTGGCTTCTGCATGCTACAGTTCTCTCTCCCTTGACCTAAAGAGTCAGCCTTGAGAGCAAATGTGGAGCTTGGTTAGTTGTTTAAGAAGCGCTGTGTGGATTGCATTTGTTGTTGCAGGGCTCTTGTCTGTCTCCTCGCGTGCAGCTTTTCAGCAGTCCCTCTTGCTGACTTTGAGTCCAATTAAACTACAATGAAAGGTACCATGATTTCATTTGCTTGGATTGTCACATTTCAGAAGTTCAGTAGCCTGCAAAATGTTCGCTGTCTCTCATTAAGCAGGTTCTGGCAACTGTGTAAAGTCTCTAATTTAGCTGCTTTTTATACTGTGCTCTCAGCCCCGAAGACGGCTATCCACAGGAAAGAGTTCCAGGCCATCCGTGCTCTTTTCTGATCAGAAAAATGACTCCATGATAACACTGAGATGCTGCTGCAAGGGTTCTTAGGAGGTTTCTAGTGATATTCTATGCTTGTAAGAGGGACAAGCTGTATGCTGAAAACCTTTGAGTATGGTGTTCACATTTTCAGAACCACAAATAAAGAACTATAATGTGATTTCCTGACACATATTTATTTAAAAATCCCTAAAGATATAAAAATAAGTTTCAACTTAGATATTATTTAAAAATAAAGTACCTTGAATCAAGAAGTACTATTTAAAATCAGATTGGTCTAGACAATTGGACATGTATTACACTGTTTAAATCTTAACCGAGTCTTACGGAGAGAGAAAATGTGCACTTAGTGGACTGTGTTTATGCTAATCCCACTATAGCTCTGGCCTGATGAGGAAACTGCTATCTAGATAATGCCAGAATGCCAATCACCATTTACTGATTGCTCAGTAGATGCCAGGCACTATGTTGAGGGCTCTGTACACTATCTTGTTTAACCTTCTTAATAACCCATTTTCCAGATGAATGGACTGAGGCCCGAACTTAAGAAATTTGTCCAAAATTATTACTGGCAGAAGAAAGAACCAAGAACCAATCCTAGGCTTGTCTGCTTCCAAAGCTTTTCTACCTGAAAATTTTGTTCTTCTGCTTCAGAGGCAAAGGCTGGCGCAGTGTCCACTGGATTCACAAATGAAAACTGGCAGGCACATGGTGATAGGAGAGATGGCCACCCACGTCCCTCAGGGCTGAGATTAGCATGGCCCATGAGTCAATTTCCAGCAAGCCTAATGCAACCACAGGGAGACAGGGATCTTCTGGAGTTCTCTCCTTCTACTAATCTATCCATTTTCCAAAATAACACTTACAAGAGCTCTGTTTTCCAATTACAAAAGAAAATGTACAAAATGTAGAAACCCCCAGTGAGAAAATATTAATTCTCCCACCCAGACATAGTCATGATTGGTGCAGATTCCCTGTTACCTTTTTCTTCCTAAGAAGTTTACAGTTTCTCAGGAGGAAAAATATTATTTTCTCTGTGCTTAGTGTTTTTTTTTCCTCCCTCAAAAAAGATGCAACCCACCCAAATTATGTGTCATGTCCTTCCCGTGAAGAGACATCCAGATTACAATCACAGGATTAGGTAGGCCATTCCCTAAATATTAAATGCTTGGTTCTTTTAAACATCTTGCCATCTCAGGTGACTCCACAGAGGCAAAACATGGAACTTGTTTAGGCCCAGGTGGTGAGAACAGCCCCAGCTGACTGAGAATTAAAGGTTAAAGCAGCCCTGAGTCTGGCTGTGTACGCTCAACCCTAAACCCTAAAACGGAACCAGAGTTCCTCCTCCCAGCTCAGGGAGCCACAGATTTCCTAGCATTCCTTGAATTTTTCTTTTTCTTTTCTTTTTTTTTTAATAACAGAAATAGCCCAACATAATGTTGAAGAGATCAGTTTAACTGTGTATATATAAAAATAATCATAAAAATGCTTTTGTTTTCTTGGGTGATTTTTCTTGGGCGGAGGGAACTATATATGGTTGAAAGATGGAAATGATATTTCAGCTTACAGCAGTGAAGGGTTTACAGAACTGGGGCTGCTGCTCTTTGCCTGGCCCCGGGAAGGGTGTGATGAACACAATCTGAAATCAATATCAGGGAACAGTTACTGCATCTCAATATTATTTGCTGAGATGGGCTGCTGGAAGAAGAGTAGGGGAAGAGAGGTATATGTCAATAGCTTTAACGAAGCACTCCACAGCCACGCACAAAGGGAGGTCAAATAACTATCAGCCGACCAATCCCCATTGTAAGTAGTAAAAATGATAAAATCAATATTATTAAATAAAAAGTTAGCACTGCTATTGAACTCTCTCATGATCTTGGCAGCACCTGGCTGAGAATGAAGGAGGCTGTTATCTAATGTCTTTAGGGGCAAATGTTTAGGCTCATAAACGTTTCCAAAATGTGGGGCAGACAAGTATTTCACACCTAAAGTGAGCCACAGCAACATTGGAACAATAGAGGCCTGGTAACTTACATCTCCACAAAACAACAAGCTTTCTCACTCCTAGATGGACAACTATGCTGAGCGCCACCAAAGCTGCACGTTTTAGAACTAGACTGTTCCTCTGTCCCTCTGCATGGCAGAAGCTGGACCAGCTCAGGGCTTTTAAAGAAAAAAAGAAACACCCTGTTTGTCAGCTTTTCTAATTTCAAAATCCAAAAAGTCACTTGAGAATATAATAGGAGAGAAACTAAAAGAAGAAATTAGAAAAGAGTAACAGGAAAGAAAGAACAGGAACATTTCGCTAGTAGGGAACTGACCTGCTCTTGTTAGCTCAGAGGGTTATGGGGAAACATCTCGAAGCCAAGGATGCGCTCTTTGCTGCAGGGGTTAATTGCGCAAGCTGAAGGTGGCACACAGGCAGGTACTGAGGACGATAAATTTAGAAAGAAGATAGTCTAGTCAAAAATGCCTATGAGAGCAGTGCGCTCTAGTTCTATCTGCAGCAGGAAGAAGAAGAAGGAAAAAAAAAAACCCAGAGGAATGCGTAGAACTGAGTGACAGCCCGTGGGCAGGGCTGCATTGGCTGCTCTGACCTGCGTTTAAACACGGCGCTGCTTAGCCTCCTGAACACCCAAAGTTGGTTCCCGTGTTTGCATTTCACAGAAACTACTACAGAAAGTAAACAAGAACCTTTGGTGAATTATTTAGCATACAAATAAACCAGCAAAGAAGGCTAAGTAGGCCTATATGAACTAACCGGATTGAAATATTCATCTGTAAATAACCCTCCAATCTGGTGCTTTCACGTACAAATACTACACGGAACATTAGACACAACTAGCTTCTAGGGATATCTAGGCTCACTAGAGAGCAATTTTTATGTCTACTGGCATCTGTGGGTAGTGATATGGACTGACTGTTAATATAACCAACATAAAATTTATGTGAACACTCACCGAAATAGCAACACACTGTCAGACAGCTGGTGGCTGATGCGGAGCACATGCGGATTTTATATGCACTGTGTAAACTAACCTTTGCAATAAAGATTTAGCAGGTTTATTAGTTTAGGAAATCGCTATAATTAAGGATAATTCATAATGGCTGCTTATCCACTCTCCAGCAATAGCTAGCTTAATTTAGGCTCCATTTCTTTGAGCCATAAATAAGTGAGCTGCTATCTTCGGCACAGATGTGGCATTCAACCTGTTCATGTTGGCTGCTTTCTGCTTATGTTTTAATCAAAAGCATTAGTAGGTAAAACTACAAAAAGCACAAGGTTTGAAATAAATTAACATGTAATTCATAAGTATTTTTTAAAAAATCTACTCCAAAAAAAGTAACCTCCCCTCCAGAGGCAAAACAATGAAAAATAAATAATTCTTTTAAGTGTACTGAAGGAAGTTTCATTTACAAACCCAAGGAAGGAGACAGTGACAGAGCAATAACATTAATGAAGGCCAAAGAAATATGAGCATGGCCTCTCTACAGTATTTCCATTTAACTGTGCATGTAATTAAAGCCTGACCTTTGCAAATGTAGCACACTCGGCTTCGCAAGAACTTCCTCTGTGATCCAAGCCGGGGCTGCAGACACAGGAGGTTTCCACACCAGTGTCTCAGGCCTTCTGTGTAGGCTTCAAGGCAATGTTGCACTCTTGCTACAGTCACACCGATGCGCCACTTTTTGTGTGGCCTCTGCACCTGCTGCTCTTCTGTACATCTGATGCATCCTTGCAGGTGCCAGGCATGAGTCAGCAGAAGACAAACAGTTGTCAGGGCCTGGGCCAGACTGTCAGAATCTTCGACGCTGACTATTTGGTGAGCTCACACTAGGTATGGGGCTAAGTCCTCCCTGTCTTGGACGGCAAAGTCCTCCCTGGCTTGGATAGAACCATTAGCCAAAAGAGAATTCCCCTCCCAGGATCTCCCTGAGGGAACTGCACTTTGACTGATGTGAGAATTTGGAATCATATTAAAGGTGAAGCTATAGGGAGACTTAAGATTAGCTTTGCTCTTGAGATTTTCACGATTGTGAGTTAATCGTAGCGTAATGGGAAGGGTGCCGGTCGAGTTGGAAGGTCTGGGTTACATTCTCAGCTGTGTCACCCGTCAGCTGCCATGCCTCCGAGAGCCTTCCCATGTGTAAATCGGGACACCATCTGCCTGTCTACGGCACGGACCACTGCTGAGGACCCAGGGAGACGCTGCTCACAGAGGTCTTCAGGGACAGCACAAAGTTCCAACCGAGCCACGCACTTGGGCTGAGTAACACTCTAGACCCTAGTTTCCCCGTGGTAAGGCAGGACTGAAATTACCTGCCTTGTGTACCTCACTGTGTTACAAGGGTTGAGAGAAATGTTACGTGCAAAAGCGGTCAGTAAACTGGGAAGAGCTTTACCATGTCAGTTGTTTGAACCAGGTGCCTTCATGATAGCTTCCAGAGGCGCTACTGGAGTCTGCGTTCCAAATATACCAGAGCCCTCAGAATCACTCCTGTCTGAGGGGGCGGGGAAAAAGGCCTGGAGGACACCAGTGATCCCAAGTGCTGATGGGCACTGTGCCATGGGCCCTAAGAATAGGCCGGGCATGTCAGTTTTAAAAAATTGTATCTTACCACGAAAATAAAATTTCTCTTCCTGGAAAGGTACAAAAGGTGACTCAGTTTTCTCCATGAATAGCTTTACATGAGGATGACCAGAAGAGCCGTGACAAGGTAAGTTAAACTCTCCAGAAAAATTTCTCTCACAAGGCACACTCACTGAGAAGTTGGTTAGGAGTTAAAACAACAGGATATTAGCATCACTCAGCACTTCTTATTGACAAATTCTAGTATTCAGTGTTCTCACTTGTCCTGACTACCAACCTGGCGTAAGCACAGACGAACAGCAAACGAGCAGCCAAGGGCAACAGAAGGGATGGTGTTAGCACACGTCAGCCATCCCTCCCTCCAGTGCTCTTGTCTTGGTGCCCCAGGCAGCCAGCCAATGAGAGCAAGCAGAAGGGAGCTGGACAGCTCCTGGGACAACCCTTCCCAATGAGTGAGGAGATCTGCAGCCGCAGAAAGGCCTCTGACTTGCATTTCATCACAAAGGCCCAGGAAGCAGTGTGACCTTAGGTCCCAAGTTAATAAAACCAGTCACAGAGTTCCCTACAGCCACCGGGGCTCGGGTTATCTGGTGAGCTTACCGGCCGTTCTGTGATGGCAAGTGGCTCACTGTCTTTAAATTCATGTACAGGCCTATTTAATCAGGTACGCACTGGGAGATTTATACTCCATTACACAAGTGTTCTTGGAAAAATAAAAATCTAATGCTGCGAGTTGTAAAAGAGCGTTGGATCAGAGAATGAGAGAGCAAGTGGGGTCAGGCAGCAACGGAGCCCTTCCCCGTTCCAGCATTCAGACTGAACATATTAGCCCAAAATGAGGAACATATTTATCAGGAAAATCTTTTATTCTTTTAAAATAGAGTTTCCTTTAGGAGTCAAAGTTCACAGGAACATTTACCATTCTGGTGCACAAATTGACATCTTTAATAAGGCTTCTTGAAATTCAGAATTTAAATCACAGTTAGAATGATAGGGTCAAAACATGTTAAACCAAGCACCGAGGGTCAAAAAAATAATGTTTTCATTATAGCTGAATTGCTTTAAAATATTCTCAGCCTCTAAAAATGATAAACTAAAAAAAAAAAAATATATATATATATATATATATATATATATATATATATAAAGGAACTTAAAACTAAGAAATAGACCCCAAGGTTTTCTGAAGATATACCTGGTTGCAAAGGCTTGCCTTGACAGGAGAATAAAATGTCTAAATGCACAGCACTCAAGCAGAAGTCACGCTAGTACACAGCAGCGACAGCAGTAGCAATAATGGTGATAGTAGTTTAAACTACATGTAATCATTTTTGAGGAACCAGGGTTCCAGAAACACAAGTACTCTGTGTTAAACTCCTAAAATGAGTTAAGTAAAGCTAAGTAACATTAGCTAGATACCGTACAGCTGCAGTAGATCACATACAGTAGCAAAAGTGAAAGCAAAGGACCAACATGGGAAAAAGGAGGCTTATTGCTCCCATTTATTGGAAAACAGCATTACGTTAAGAACAGTCAGGACAACGGCTTGATAGAGAAGTCACAATGCTGCACACCCACCTGTCTTACTAAGCCTCGCAGTCCTGCTCTCTGTTAGAGAAACAGAAGCTTGAATATTGCTTTGCTCCAATTTCTACTTCTCCTAAACTGAGCAGAAGACTTAGGGCCCATCCTGTGTGAAGCCTCTGGCTCTCTCATGCAGTTATGCTTATCTCCGGGGTCAAAATAATTTTTCTATGCAAAACAAAAAAAAGAGCTTTAAATGGCGGTACATCCCTGACAGGACGCGAGGACGTTTAACTTTTACCATTTACATTTACCTTTCACTTCCAATCGCTTCTCGGCCTTTTGGCTAAGATCAAGTGTACCTTTCACTTCCAATCTATTTTATAGCGTTTGAACATGATAACAAAATATAAGTAGTCATTTATGATCCCAAGAATAATTTTTAGGAAGATTCTGTCTAATAACAATGGATTCTAACTGCAATACAGTGCCGTTCAGATTGAAAGTCAGAGTAGGTCCAGTATTGAGCTTGTTTTTTCTAATGATTTCCTTACAATTTCTTCCACTGAAGCAGAACAGATTCCCCACCAGAAATAACCATCCTTTCTAGCATAAAAAATATGAGAGTCTTGCTTCTGTCTGCCCTTTGCCTGGTGCCACTGATATTAGCAGTGTAGCGGCAGTATTTTGCTAACTATCATAACTTGGACTCATTTGATTTGCAGATGGGGACCCCTATTGGTATGAGGAAAATCCCAGGGAAAGTGGAAACTACGCACAGTTTTTTTTTAACCCCAATATGTTCGAGCTTACCAACAAAAATACATAACATCTGCAGCTCTTCTTCATAAGGAAAAAATACAGTGCTAAAATCCTCACCTCCCACCTGCACCACTACACACATACACACATACACACACACACACACACACACACACACACACACACACACAGTCTACCGCCTCCCAAGAAGGCTCTGAAGTTAACCTCCTCGCACACCCCGCAGGGCGTGTGTGCACACATACACTTTACTCCAGCTGCCTGTGTCACCGGGGTTGCAGTCCATCTCCTTGCTGACAGATCACCATGTTGGGCAGGATTTCCAATCCTTCATGACTATCTATTTGTCACTGCAGGTGAGTGGTGGCACTCAGCCTGATCCCCAGCCACTTTCACAGTTACTTATCTGTCTTTATGGATTCATCCTGTGTGTCAAGCCAGCGCATAACAGCATTACTGTCAGGGTGACAAAACTGTCCCCAGAGTGCCACAAATGATTCTCTCTCCTTATGGCTGCTAGTGGGGGGAGACACAGTGACACTGCCTCGCCTCCCTCATCCTTCTCTAGCCCTAGCCTGGTTCAGCATCTCCTCCTGCAGATAAAGCTACTAATGATGGGTTCAGGTAAGAGCAGCTTCTACAGTCTGTAGAGATTCTATTACAAAGGGGAGGGCAGAGCTGAAGTTCACTGCAGGGCTTCCTGCAAGGTGCAAGGCTCTTGTCACCTGCTCTTGGGTGAGGCATTCACGAATTTAGATACCTATCACTGAGGAAGCCAGAGTGTAGGTCCTCCCTGCTCTCCCACCCAAAGCGTTTTCCACCCAAGCACATACACAATGCATAACCAAGGGACCAAAAGGGCTGTTAACCACTAAGCCTGTAAATCTGGACTGCAATGGCAAGCCGAGATTTGAATGTTGTCATGTTGGGAGCAAAAATATTAACTGGGACTAATAATAAATAAGCATTTCAAGGGCACTTTGGATTTTGCCAAATGATTTGTAATCATTTTCGTGAGTTGACTGCTTGAAAAACAACATCTCATTTCTTTTCTGTTTTTAAATGGCGCCCCAGTTCCATTTTTCTCTGCAGGCTTCCTTCGAAATGTAATTTTGACTGCAGTGTGGTGCCTGTGGTCATGTTACTTGGAAAGAAGCTCTCCGCATTCCCTTTATTTTAATCCCACAACAGCATGACAAAATTAACACACCAAGGGAAACTCTGAAATTTTATTCCCATCAGGAACTTGCTTGAGGATCCTACTTTAAAGTATGCTGCTCCTACACCGGGTCCACAGTCATTTCATTGGCCTGCCCAGCATGACCTTCTAATGCCATTCTACAGTTTCACTGATCCCTCCAAAATCAAGGTCAGTGGAGCACAGTGCTGTTCACCAGTCACACTGCATTCTGGGGCTTTATTAAGTGTTGGAAAAATAGTCAGCAAGGCACTGTACTCACCAGGTAGAGTCAGGGATAAAGTCAAGTTGGAAGCCTTGGCTTTCCCTTTGAAAGGTCAACTGAAATACACATGCACGCGTGCAGCCCGCCCCCCTCAACGACACACAACCAGATCAGGCACGCCTTGAACTCTGCTTTTGTTCTTATCCTGATGAGCACTGGCTGTTGGAGTTTTTTAAAATAGGTTCAAGCTGATTTCTGACACTGGAAAAACAAACCTAAAAGCAATTTAGAAAACACCTGCCCATGAAGTCAGATGGCAAAATATCTAAAGCTTCTCTCGAAATCTGTGACCTCAGAGGCTGACATGGTTTGATGGGAAATTTAATGTAATAGGCTGCGAAAGCCAAGAGGCCTGTTGTCAGCAATGAAGTCTGAAAGTTAGCAGAATTAATAACACTGTACAATGGAAGAGCCCTCAAGGGACAAGGCTGCAGAACCAGGGCAGTGGGGAAAAATGACTTTTGAAGTCATTTCACTATGACATTCTGTCATCACTGCTAAACGGAAATAAAAAATCATCTGAATCACCACATGTTTCTTTGTGTGTCCTTCCCTTATCTAATATAAAGTAATAACACCCCACCCAGGCTGGGAATGGACCCTCGAGGGATTCCGAGAGCTCCATTTTGAATCACTAAATGCAATAAGAATAAATGCAAGTGGGAGTCTGTTTAGCAGAGAACGATGCCTGGGCTGTTGCCCATCGAAAGCCAATAAATCTCAATGCTTCAACAAGAGATGAAAATGGTTATCTCATCATTGCAGTGCCAGGGTGAAATTTTCTCTGAGCCAGAGTATTTTTATAGATGATTTATGTCTGCAAAGGATAGTTATTTAGCAAAATGGCACATAATGATGAATAGAAAGTAAATATGAATAGCAGCAAGGGAGTGGTGCTTCACTGCTGCAATAGACCAAACAAAATACCTCCATAAAGTACATGCCACAGATAATTGCCATTACACCGAAACCAGCATCCCTCTATGACTAGGAGTGAAATACAAATGAGCTGATCTGATTTAGTAAGTGATTGCTTTTTGTTGTCACAGAATACATGCCCCAAGAGCCTGCTAATTTTCTTTGAAAGTGTACTTTGTGTCTACAGAACAGAGGGTAAGAGCACAGGCTCTGAGCCACCCCAACTGGATTTAAATCCCAGCACAACTTCCTAGTTGCTACACTTTGAGTAAGTCCTCACCCTTTCGAAACCTCAGTTTCCTCATCTGTAAAGTGGAGATAATAGTATTGAGTATTGTGGCAGGCATTAAATGAGGCAATAAGAAAGAGCTTACCGTGACTTTGGGCACCAAGTTAACACTACATAAATATTAGCTGCCAGTAGTATTTAGAGACCAGTCACCCAGGAAACTATTATACTTTTAATTTTACCAAGTCTTCCTAATTTCTTGAATCTTTCACTTGAGCTGAGAGTGAGATCTACAGAAAGAAGAGCTGAAGATGGAAAGTCTGTTCTACCCAGTAGGCAGACATCAGCATCTACCCTGGCTCACTTTTCGTACTCCACCGGCACTACCCTCAATTCTCAAGTCCTATGAAATGGTCACATTATCAAGTTTGAAGGGAAGCAAGAAAAATAATTATTCATGGGGTTACAACGGAAAGGAAGTCTATTTTAAAAAGAAACAGAGTTTCTGGAGCCTTTGAATAAAAGATAAGTGAGTTGACTGCACACAGAATGTCAAAACGGAAGGAAGCTTTCTTTTTCTTTTTTACTTTTTTTGGTACTGAAGCACTACACAAGAAAAAAAAACCTAATTATAGTTTTAAATGTCCAAAACGCCATGTCCACCAAAAGCCCGATGCTCATTAGTACTAGTAATTAACTTTACAACTGTCAACACAAACAGCACACAGGCTGACAGACAGAGAGTAGCTCTGAGGGTGCTAATAAATCCGGAAATAACAACTTGACACACAGATGCACAAAAGGATGCAGGTGATAAAGAAATGTTGACATCAAATCTAATTATCTTCGAAACGGCCAACTACTGCACGAGCCACAGTAATGCACTGTTATTGCTGGTGATGGGCCCCACCGGAACGGCACTTAACCACTGCGTACAACCGAGCTTTTACAGCCTCTTGTCAGAGCTGCTGAGGACAATATCAAACAGGAAATTATGAGTGCCATGACCCCTCCAAGTCAAAAATCCAGTGATGAATATGGGCTCAGCAAGGCATGGCAGATTACCCCCTTACGAGTTCTAAAGCTGGGATGATATATGACATTTTTATCAGGCACTTTCTCAGGAATGTCACCAAGAGGGAAAATAAAGGCCCTGTGAAGAGACGACTAGGTGAATTATGCAACTGTAATTGCCGATCATAACCTGATATGAGTTGAAATTGCTCTGTTTTCATATTGAGATAGCATAAAATTGTCGGGAAATGCAATGGCTCCTTAATGTGGGCTAGATGAGTCTAATATTCTGATCATTTTTCACTCGGCTGCAAGGTAAATCGAGCTTCCTTCACACAGCCACTGTGGCCCAGGGCAATTGAGGGGCCCAATTTTACACTTGAATTGAGCAAATATGTGTAAACTACGATTTTTCATATTTTCTGCATGCATAAGAAGATGAAACATCTTTATCATCTGTATTGTCTGGCTGAGCTTATACAAAATATTAGTTTATCTCTCCTACTTCGGTTCATTCCATAAGCGAGACACATAGATCTGAAGGACAGGCAATATCCCATATATAAAACAAGTCCATCTTTTATGCAGTCTCATTTCACAAGTTTTCCTATTTAAAACAACCACCACCACCACAAAAATAGACATAGCAGCAGCATACAAAAGAAAGAATTTTTTTTGAAGGGGGACAGGTTCTCGAGAAAGCCAATAAAGCTCCCTGAAATAACCAACTGCTCCGTCATTTTCCCGTTCATGAACAGTGGTGGGGAAAAGCCCAATAATCTTCAGCGTAGCTCCTGAATTGTCTCGCCCCTCTGCAGCCAGTTGTACCTGCAGGAGGACGGTATCAGCATCTTATTGCTTTCTCACTGTGGCCTGCGGCAAAGGGAGAAAAAATACGCTGGCTTTCGTCCTCCGTGAAGCCCACTCAAAGCCTGGGTCATCGTGACAGTATTACTGGGGTTGTCTGGTGCCTGGTCCTGTTCTTCCTCCTTTCTAAGCCCTGTCATCTGAGGGGAGAGGGTCCAGGTCTGGCAGAGCTGCTCCTTTACGCACAGTGGATTTTCCTCTCCACAACTTCTGCTACTCCTCCCATCCGCAAGCTGAGTCAGCCATACCGCACCTTCTGTGAACAGGGAGGAAATGCTCTGAGGATCCCAAGGACAAGGCCCTGCCAAGAGGTCTACTAAGGAACCAGCCATGATAAGGGTCCCTGTGGAGATGTGTTCTTCCACTATGATTTATTACCAACCATCAATATATTGGGGCTTTGCTGGCTAATGTCTCTCTTTTCCCTGCATCCTTTATTCTGCTGGTGCTTGCAGCTGGGCCCAGGGCGTGACTCACGCCCACCTGGCATGTTCAGCCTCAAGTCACAGTGGAAGTCTCATTTATACATCCACCAAGCCTACAAAGCATTGAAATAACCTCACTGTTTTTGCTCTTTAATTAAATTTCCTGCTTCTTCTATCAAAAGACTCCCTAGGAAATAAGGTGTTAATAACAGGGAGAAGAGAGAGGAGTGAAAACCCTGACAGACTGGCCAGAGTCACTTGGAGTGAGTCACGTGCAGCATGGGAGGCTCCGCGGCCCCACCGTGAACCAGAGCAACGGGAAGCAGCGCCACACAAAGCTTGCCAGGACAGCCCGGATCCAAGCTGAGGCACAGAGAGAAAGGAAGAGCTACCAGTGATGAGGGTGTGCAGAGGAAGAGAAAGAAGGGTGCTTGCGGGAGACCACTCCGTCAGCCGAGGCTCCTCCAAGCCAGCCCTCCTTTGTGCGGCCAGGCACTCTCGCGCCTCCTCAGTTCTCTGTCTTCATGGGTCCCTCCACCTCTCTTAGACTGAAAGCACCTTCAAGGCAGGCCCTTGCTTCATTTGCTGTGCTATCCTCAGCATTGAACATAGCCCCCGGCAAAGCTGGCGGTCAACACCCACTTATTGAATGAATGAGTGAGTTGCTACATGTGGTAATTTCCCAGTGTGTTCATTATCTAATGCTGGGTAACAAATTACCTCCAGAATGAGCAGATAAGGGGGGGTCAAGAATTCAAGAGCTCAGTAGTTCTGCTGAGGGTCTGTCTGGTCAGTGGTCCAGACAGAACGAGTTCACGAGTCTGCTTTTTATGACCCAGTTGTTCCCCCTGATTCCTTTGTCAGAAGTGAGTCATCAGGTCAGTCCCCCACTAAAAAGGAGGGGAGTGGCCAAGGCAGGAATACTAGGTGATGGGGACCCCTGGGGGCCATCCTGGTGCTGGCTACCACTCCATGTTCTAAAGACTGAATTCAACCAGTACTTAGTGGGGGTCCTTTTTCTGACTAATACACCTTGCATTAAGTGCTAAGGATATAGTCAGTGAGTGGAAGCAGTGGGGAGGGGAAGGGAACTTATCAAGTGCTAAGCTGTTATGTGTATGTTCTAATTGTTCATGTTTATTAGCACTGCAAACATGTGCTAATAAAAACCAAAGTTAAAACAAAGGTTCAGTGCAAGGTAGACGGTTCCACCCCTCCCAGAGTTTACAGTCCAACAGAGAAGCTGGTGTTAAATGGAGAAACTAGAGTAACAGTGTTTCCCTAAGGTAAAGGTGTGGAGGCAGAGGTAAGAATGTCCAAGCACAGCGCATCTTTAGCTTAAAATATGTACACTGGAATCATGGGTCCTTAGGCAGATTGTGCTATTCTGTATGCAATTATTTTGCACTAGCCATCATTTTGGCTTTTTCCCAAGGAAGAATTATACATTGTCCTGAAAATACAATGCTCTGTTGTGAGGTAGAGGCCTTTACAGGTACCAAGAATCAGAGATGGTTATCAGCTTCCTCTCTCCAGTAAGGAACTTCAGGCCAGGAGGACAGTGACTTTCTCAGTTGTGCAATATTAAGTTTGCACCAAAACTACCTTTATTCTTCAGATATAAAACAAATCACTGGCACAGATTAAAAAATCTGCTTTCTGGGCCCTAAAGATATCTTCTTAATCACTAGGTAATGGGGGAATAAATTACGCCCAAAAGTTATCTAAGCCAAACTAAACCAAAACAAAACCTCTCATGTAATTTAATTTTTATTTTTAAACTATGTACTAGAAATATATGAATGTAAGTTTTTTGGGTTGTGTGTGTGTGTGTGTGTGTGTGTGTGTGTGTGTGTGTGTTTAATCTGAGAATCGATTTGTTTCTTCCTAGGGAATCTTTATTGAGTTGCAACACACTCAATATTATTAAGAATTCCGATCAGAGGTAAACATGCAAAACACTCAGCCAAGGGGATTAAGACTCTTTGTTAGTGTTTACGTTATCTCTTTTTAATTCCTATATATCCTTTCTTTATCTTGGTGTTTCAACACTAATTGCAAAACAGCCCTCTCCCACAGTAATGAGCCCCTGGCCCTGTGCAGACCTCCAGACATGGCTCCATGCCACAGATAAGGCTGCCCCTTAACAAAGCTCAGCAACTGGATCAAGGTCTTTTACTGCTTTTCTACTTTCTTTTGCTCATCTGGCCTTCCAGAGGCTAAACCTACTCACTGAATCCCACAGTTCAGGGTGATTCAGCTCAGTCTGCTGAAAGTGTCTAACCTCAGCTGAGCCTCTCCTGAGATAAACATGCTATTCTTGACCTCTTCTAGATGTTTCTCACCTTCCAGTGGAATAATTCCAAGCATCAGAATATTAGAGCACCCATCTTGTTTGGGTGTGGGCAAGGCTGGACAAAACCTGGGTCCTGTCGCATAGTGAATCCTAGTTCACTTGTGTGAACTAGCTGAAGCTACATTAATCTTATTCTCAAGATTTCAAGACAGTGTGATTTGATTCTCCATCTCTTCCTCCTATGAATTTTCATGCTTCATTTTGGATAAATAGCACTCTCTGGGTTCTGCTTGCATTGGAATCATAGCAGAGTGTCAAAGGAAAAGAATGAGCTCTTATATCAATGGGGTTATTCAATTGCCACTTACTCTTACTTTATTTAGCAAGAGAGGAACTACATTCTGCCTTTTCTTTTTTGCTTTTAGCCCCCATTTTCCACTCAGCTGTTTCTATGATTACAAATATGTTTTACTCTTTTTTCATTACAGAGTCACCTACACATTGAAATGGTCCCTATTTCATCTTTCTGTCTTGTCTCTTCCTGTATACCCCTTCCAGAGACTTAATTCTAGGAACGTTGCTAAGCAACGATATATCATAGCAGCCAGTCACCAATTACTAATTGTCCTCAGCACTTTAGCCTCACAATTCTGGACTGCCCGTGACAATAGCATGAAGTTTGATGGCCAAAATCATCATGGAGGCTTCTTATCTCAGTGAAGATCCAGGCAATTATAACAACACACTATCATCATGGCAGTAACAAAGACTTTCAAGCTCATACCCACCGAATCATTGCATGTTTATAAGCCCATCGGCTTGGCACTGATCTCTCTTTCCTGCTCAGGAAATAAATCGGAGGTATGGTTGGAAATATCTGAACACATGCGCTGATGAAAACGTGGGTACCAGCATTTCACACACATTCACCTTCCTCCCCACTGCTACCTCCCCATTGCTACAATTTCTACTTGAATTGAGGATCTATTAGTAATCAAATTTCAGCCTCAATTTTATGGTTAGTGTAATGGAGTTAATTTCTCTAATGCTAGCAGTTCATGGAAGGGGTCTCTTGTGGCAGCACAGACCTGGGATTCGCAGCAGCTGTCAGAGATGCCGCTAAGGAATTCCTTATTAGCTAAGATGCAACCAGGCAGAAAACTCATTACACAGTGCTAAATATACTTAATCACATCTATTAGGGAAAAATGAACTTGATAATTACAACAAATAACTAAACTGCAGAAAGTGTTCGAGGAAAAAAAAAAGCCACACCAGGATCTAAGTGTACAGGGAATCTGAGAGGCACAGGATAAAGGGAAGCAAGCAACGCGTGGCTTTGTGCTGAAGGAGAAACTGGTCTCCAGGTAAGTGGAGCTGATTTAAATTACCTAGGAAAATGACAAATTTACATTTCAAAAGTGCCCTTGTTTATTTAGTATATGTAAAATTTTAATTAGAAAGAAATTCTCAGAGGGTGAATGCTTTGTAGACAGGACCTCAGCGTTGGGGTGGGGGTAGGGGGAAGGATGGGAACCCACAGTAAACACTCAGGGTGACAAATAGAGACCTATAATAGCTCTGTGGCACAAGCAACTTCCCTGGAGCCTAACAAATGTTGAGAGTCAAATTTGTCTTTTTCTCTGTCATAAAGCTGAAGTCCCTGAGTGGGGGAACCTTTACCTTTTCTCACTAAGGAATCTACACAAGGAGCCCTGGGTGAAAGTCACCTATCAATTTTTCAAGTGCCTAATCTGGAACAGTAAAGGAGTCATGGCTCCCGGGGATGGTTCAGGGCCGTCTGACTTCTGAGAAGGAAGGCCACAGAATCAAATTAACCTTGGACCAAAGACTGGCAGGAGATATCTTTGGAAACTGGAACGGGGATTTAAGAAGACTGGTCACTGATAAAAGATACGGGACTTTCAGCAGAAATGGAGGAGGATGCATGGTGCTAATAAAGACCAGAATAAAGGCTAAAAACAGGCAGTAGCCCACCTCACGGTTTCAAGGATGTAGGATAAGCTAGGGCTGAAGCTGTCTGGGCCTGGAGGAGCCCTCGCTGGCTCTTTGCAGAGAGCAACTTCCTCTCTGCAGAGAGCAAAGATGGATACCGCTTTTGATCATGGAAGTATTGGATGGTTTCACTTCTGTAAAGTCTGCTAAATACAAATACACTGTTTTATGTTTGGCTACCAATGATGGGAAGCGACCCATTGACTCCAAATACTGGGAAAATCAGGTCAAGCCCATATATACCCACATCAATATTTAGGAAGCCCTTTGCTCTTCTTATCTATATTTTAAGGAGAATGAAAACATAAGCCATAAATGTGGTTCCCCCAAACATTAAGGTTTCCCGATCAGAGGTTTAGCTCTCTGTCTTACTGCTTAGGTGAAATAACCTTCTCTGTGAGGTGAGGGACATTCTTGGCTTTGTCTCCTGTATCCAGACCACTTAGTCTGTAGCCTTGCCCCACGTTCCCTCCAGGAAACCTCTCCTTCCCTGACTCCTAGCAGAGCCACCCTTATTTGCCCCAGCACCACCCCACTCCTCTGGCTAGAAATGAGGCAAAGTGAACACTGCTGCTGGGAATGCCAGGATGAGGCCTCTCACTATTCCTGTGGGATGTAACCATGGAGGACAACTGCTGTCCTCAAGAGAGGACAGTTTGATTGCAAATGGAACCAGCATTAAGGAAATAGAAGCAGGAGCAAAATAAGAGAGGGCACCTCGCTTTAGCTCAGATCATACTATACTAAAGCCTCTGCCTCTTGACCTTTTCAGAAACATTAAGCTAGTACATAATACATCACTTTCCCCATGACAAAACCACCCTCTTCAACCTCCAGCAGGTTCTTTCCCCAGTTTCAGCTGAAAGAATCCTGATGGAACATTAACCTTAAGGCTTCAGGTGGACTCACTCTGACCTTGAGGAAGATACTACATTAAATGGAATGACACAGAGTAACTCTGTGGCTTACAAGGAAAGACCTAAGCCAGTGACCACTGATTTTTGCCTTTAGCAGCTGCAAACGGGCATTTCAGGTCCTGGGCTCCAGCATGGTGAGCGCTGGGCACTGGACCTTTATGCTGAGTAGAGAGATCAGAGGATGTCGGAGCATCAGCCTAAAGCAGACATACAGCTGCACTGTGTTTCATCACATATCAATTTTTACTGAAAAGAAAACCATACAAATTTAATCAGCTCTTCATATGGAAATATTTAACTTTTTCCCCTGGAGTTGTTTGATATTATTGTTTTAAGAGTCAGGATTAAAAAAAAAAATCAAGATGTGTGATAGTGGTGGACACAGAAAAGCATCCACTCCTGGCAAGAACACAAAACTCATTTCCAGTAGACTCAAGTCTTAAATGCACTGGCGTCTCTGTCAATTGCCTGGCTCAATGAAGAACATATTACATGCCCATAACCATGAAGTACAGGACAAGAACGATCCATCCTGCACACTCCTCACCCTCACCCTAGGCAAGATATTTTTATTGGTGAGAATAATATGATCTCAGAAAAGCTCCTGTTGCCCACAAGTTTAGAGAGTGTTCTGTTTTGGCATCTAAACCTCTGAGGTTTCCAGTCGCTATTTTGCCCTTCAGAGATGTTATCAGACAACCTTGTTCCAGAACTCCTAATCTCTGAAAACCTGTAATGTGGAACTCTTACATATATACCTATTAAAGAACTATGTTCTCTCTCAGTAGTTGTAAAATGTAAAACACCTCTTAAAAAAGGCTTTCTTTGTTTCCCAGCCAAGGGCACATGAGACAAAAGAAGCTGCTTTTTAAATATGATTTTAAAACACTGTATTAAATAAAATGAAGTATCCATACACAGGGTGATTTTAAAATGAGGTCTGCTTTTGCGATCTTTGACACTTTTAAAGGCCAAAATGATATCAGCTATCAGGCCAAGCCAAGAATTTTCCATCTCACAAATGAGTCAACAGAAACTCTTGGGTGCTGAGTGGGGGCACATGCCTGTAATCCCAGCACTGAGGTGGAGGCGGGAGGATTGCAAATTCGAGACTGGGTCTGGGCTGTAGAGCAAGTTCCATGGTGTACTGGTCACTAGCTGGCATAGGCAACCAAATAAATCTGAGGACCATACATTCCAGGGCACCTGGAAAACCTTGCACAGTCCCAGCCAGGATGACTGTTCTGGATGGCCCTGAACCACAGTCTCAAAACCTCAGTAACTTCTAACCCTGACATACTTACAAAGCCATAACATTCATTGGCAGTGCTGCTATTAAGTTGCCAATCAATACCCAGATTAATTTTCCTGGATGCTATTTCACTTTATGGTAGAAGATCTGTCTACTCGCTAAATGCCCGGAGATGGGCCAGCCGTCACATTAGCTCTCCTGACCTTCTCCCTTGAGGAGAAGAAATGGCGGACACTGTCTAGCAGGTGAGAAGACACTTGAGAGGAGGACTTTTTGGAACCCAAGGCACAGAAAACTTATGTCAACATTATGGATAATGCTTTTTTTTTAGAGGAAAAAGAAATCCCATTTCTATTATGCAATCAGGAAATTGAAGATGTCTATCTCCAGATAACCAAGTGCTTGTGGTGCGATTTCGGTTGGAAACTTTCACATAGACTGTTTTCATACTGTCTGTTCTGCCTTCTCTGTCACTTCGCATTGACTTTTTTTGCTCTCTGTAGCAAATAAATCAGAGAGTTAATAGTTCTGTTGATTTGTTTGAGCTTTTTTTTCCCTCTTAAGAAAATAAAGAAAAGAAAAGAATAGCTTTAAAGGGGGAAAAACTGATCCCAGCGTGTTAACAACTCCATTGCGGTTTCAGGCTGTGGTCATGCCAACTGTCTAGTAAAAAGAGAAATTCCACTGTAGCAGAAGTAATAAAATCTTCTTTTAAAGCACAAATACCATGCAGGGAGGAAATGTAAACCTTTGCATTGGGACTATGAAGGTAAGGGTGGTTTGAAGTAAAACACGGACTGGAGTACTAGCAATTCTTGGTCACACTGCTTTGGATAATCATTCCCCCCGAAGCAGCTGTTTCTACAACTCAGAATCTTTTCTTCTTAATCCATCACCCAGGAAGACTTTAGGAAGATGTAAGCTATTATCTGAAGCTGTCTTCATTGTTGTTCATATGACAAAATATTTATCACCCACTCTGCCTTTTCAAAGAAGCTGATCTCTGAGATAGATAGTTAGAAAATTCTCATCAGCCTGACAGCATGATTATGGTAAGCCAACTGCGACTACTCTAGGAGAGAACCTGTTTCCAAACCAGAGAAAGAGGTACTTAACATCAGTCTCATATCTGGATTCCTAGGACTCATAATTGACAAATAATTGACTTTCCTGAAAATCAGGGTCAAAGCTCCCCAAATTACCACCCTTGGTGATGAACACACTGGGCCAACTGTTCCCAGGCAGCCAGGAGGAATCCCGTCTGCCCCACAGGCCCTCAGTCAGTTACTCCAACAAAAGGCAGTAGTTGAATGTACAGAAAAGTCAAGTGAAAAGAACTGGGATCCTGTGACACCAGGCATTCAACAGCCAGATTGTTTTCACACAATCACTCAATATCCCTGATGATGGCCAGACTTGGAAGAGGGATCTACTTGCCAGGTAATGCTTTGACACGGAGAGCCAGCAGAATGCAAAGCCAAATTCCTGTTTCCTAATGCGGACG
This sequence comes from Dinomys branickii, assembly GCA_004027595.1. Lineage (NCBI taxonomy): Eukaryota > Metazoa > Chordata > Mammalia > Rodentia > Dinomyidae > Dinomys > Dinomys branickii. The sequence goes on from PVLD010002518.1 coordinate 93,666, forward strand.
CTTCATTAAAACACCCATATCCACGGTCCACAGCCTCATCCTGGGGATAAAAAAGCCCTCTAAACAACAGGGCTGGGCCCATGAATGGATACAATCTCCAGATTTGCCCTTCCTCCCTTCCCTCTCCCTGAATTCCATCTGAAGGGAGGGAGAGGAGATTGAGGGAAGGAGTAAGCTGCAGTAGCAGCAGCAGCAACAACAGCTGCTGCTGCCTAAACCACCACCCTAACGCTTTCATGAATTAAGTACAAAGACACAAAGACACATATTTCATTGCATCTGGGTTTTCCTCAATTCTTCCTACCACATGAACTGGATGTAAACATTACAACTTTCCCCTTCGCCGCTTTGGACTTAATTGTATTCCTAATTGAAAATGAAAATTAATTTGCTTTTGATCAATTCCAGGTGGTAGATCAGCCTGAACTGGGAGCAGAGCATTTTTGCCTCTCTGAGTGACCACACACACACACACACACACACCCATAAACACCAGCATGTACCACTGGCATAAACAGGCAGCCCCCTCTTTTTGCACAAGGGCCTTTGGTGTCTCTGTCTCTCTTTCCTTTGTTGATTGGCACCATTCAATTTTTAATAAAAAGATTTACAAAAGTGACAATACTTGCGGAAATAAACTGCTGACAGACTCGCTGAGTTAAGTGCGTAATTAAGGCTGTGGAACTACAGATGTTGAACAATGGCGGCTCACATCAAGATGTATGCGGTGGTATCACAAATAACCTGGCATCTGGTTTCTTTATCTAAGTACCTTTCTTATGGTTTGGATCTTAATTTTTTACAGTTGACAGCAATGTTATTTGAGCCAGTCAGTGGCATCTGGCTGCTGGGGGAAAAAAAAAGTAGAAAGAAAGAAAGAAAGAGGAAAAAAAATCTCCATGCACTTTAATTAATTGTGGAGAAATTACATGGTCCTTCAACCGTGCGGTTTGTCATCAGTGCACATTACAGATTTATATTAGATGTTTCTCCACAGTGTCAGGAATAATTAAAAGGGGGTAGGAAATAATGCCAACCAGCAATGCTTTACATCAGTGGTGAAAGTTTTATATTTATTACAGCCAAACAATTTTAGAAGAAGATGTCAACTCAAAACCCTGACTGTGCATGGAATACATATCAGGCTGGAGGAAAAGCCAGTGCTCCACGGCTACCGGCCTAATGAGAGAGGGCTCATGTTTAATCTATCAGGCCGATGAGAATTGGTATGGCGTGCCAGAGTTATTAATGACGCAGCATCCCCTTTTCTCATAAAAACATTCACCCCAAACAATAAGTAACATATGCTTTTTTCTTTTTCCAGAAGTGATTTTCATCCAACTGCTCTTTCTGAGCCTAATAAGAACAGAAGTGCCAACAGTATGCAAGTCACTTTTTTTTTTTGGTCAATTAATCTGTGACACACTTATGGCTTGGGCAACATTGGTGGAATAATTTAGGGGGAAAAAATACTGAAATGACTTTTGCCTTTACTGAGCACATGACTGAGGCCTCCGTGCCAGAGCCTTCCGCAAAGGAAGCCATCCCTAGACAGCAGCCAATGTGAACCATTTTTACTCACACAGGCTGAGAAACTCAGATCTTAGCTTCTTTATTCCTGATACCATGAATAAACCTCAAACATATTCTTTTATGTTTTCCAGAGATCTGGGGACTACATTTGGAAATCAAAGATCATGAAAAAACTCTTAGAAACATCCCATAAATCCATGGCGAAGGTTCTGGAACAGCCATCACATGTCATCAATCTTCTCGTTTGTTCCTCCAATCAAGCAGATTTCTCTTTGTATCATCAGCATATCAGGCAGCACATTCAAGGGATTACCAGGCACCCTCAACCTTCTGTGTGTGCCTCACAGAACAGTCAATGTACACAATAATCCCCTAATATGCAATGCCTGTCAGTTCTTATTTATTAGCTTCTTGCCCTGGATAGTTTCATAATTTCCATGTAGCCAGTAGGGTCCTGGAATTGGAGACATCCTGGGAATCACAGCCTCCGGATGGCTTCACCTTTGCCACTGAGGACACATAAGACAGCAGAGCAGCCAGAAGGGGTTCTCTCCTCAGGGGCTGTGGACCTACATGGTGGGAACTGTCTGTCCTGAAAGCTGCACCAGCTAAGGAAAGTAGCAAGAGAGTCCTCAGGGCAGTGTTTTTCAGAATGGCCAGAGGGGTGTCTACTAGTTTGCTTAAAGTTCCACACGAAGATTCTACAAACAAGTAACAGTACTCTCAGCTATTTTAAACACTTTTATAACAGTGTTCTTAAATATTATAAATTGATGTTCTTATACAGAATGTTCTGACAGAGAAGAGTGCTTTCCATATTTCTGACATTTCACTAATAGCTGTATAACTCAATGTAAAAGTAAAAATAGACGGGAAATCTCAGTGTTTCAGTCCTGAATAAAATACACATCTTAGGCACATTTTTTTTCTTTGTTGCTGGCTTAGAAAATCAGTGGTCACCTCTGTAAAGTACTCTCTGTATTTCAAAAAACATCTAAATTTCACTCCGCGGGCCTTCCTTCTTTGTTCGCTAGTCTCACTCCCCACTGCTTTGTTCTCTTCCTGTTCCTCCAAAATATTAAGCTCATTTCAGCCTCGGGGTCTCTGCTCTAAACTGTCCCTCTGTCTGGAACACTAACTCCAGGTCTTCATGTAGATGTGGCTTTCTTGTCTTTCAGATCTCTGCTCACATGTCACCTCTCAGAAAAGCTATCCTTGACCTCCCAATATTGTATTACAGACCCCTTTCCCATTTTCGAGCCCACCGTCTGGGATTATCTTATGTATTTAACATGGGTCTCTCCAGTTGTAATGTATGCTCTAAGGGAACTTGGAAATATGTTAGGGTAGACTGCTCAATGTGCTTAAAAGTAACAAACCTTAAAAGTAATAAACCTGCAGTTAGTTCAAATAATCCAGAGGTCAGTTTTTTTCTTTAATTCAGCTGAGATTTTGTCATAAAAATTATTTTTTCTCATCCCATTCAGATTTCAAAGCTACTGATGGACCCCTTTTCTGGAATGATCCTAATGGAATTAGCTACATTTAAAAAGATACTGACCTAAAATCATTATGATTGGAAAAAAACCAGAATATTAAAATGAGGTTAAAGCACTCTACATCCTGTGCCCTTATAAGAGTTACTTCAAGTCAGTCTTGTTGCCAGTATTTAAACAGTTTTCTCGATGAGTCACTAGATATGAACTTGAATTTGAATCAGGGTTTATAGGGCTTCAACCAAATCCCCATCAAACTCAGCTTTGCAGGGAAGTAGCTAAATGCAACCATGGCCAAGGCAAGAACCTGGCAGGTACCAATGGCAATTCTGTGCACTTTGGACCAATCAGGGCCTGAAAAAGGATGTCCATGAGACCAAATAGATGTGAACTCAACACTGAGAACAAATTCCTGAAGGAAATGATGGTCCCGATGAGTGACTAGAAAAATGACTTGGAAAAAGTATGATCAAGATAAATCCACCCTGACCCCTGTGCTTTTTGAAAACTGTTTGGTTCCTCTTTGCAGCTCCTCCACAGAGCCTGAAACACACAAAGAGCTCAAGCTATCGCAGTTTACTAAATCTGAGTAAGCTCCGTGAGGACAAGGCCATGTCTCTCTCATTGTCCACTCTATGCTCAGAGCTCAGCACGGCTAAGATGTCTGTTAAAGGAAAACCACAAATTGATGAGTTAATTGGTCAATGAATGAATGGGCCACAGTGGTCTGCAAGGCTAAAATAGATGAAATCTTACAGAGGTGGAAATCTCAGCCCCAAGCCCATGTTCCTCTACTGATCTGTACCCACTTTCTTTGCAGAAGACAAATCATTTTCTCTTCACTGTCCTCCTCCCCCTACTCCGTGTGTGGGAAACTGCTGCCCTTGAAGAAACACAGGCATCTCCGAGGTTGCTTCAGACAATCCTTTCCTCCTCTTCAACATTCTCAGGGCATCTTCATCAAGCCACCATCACACAGCACTCTGCTACACGCTGTATTAAAAGCTAGCAAGAGCAGCTTCCTGGGATCTGAGAGCTAATGGCTTAAAGGCACCTGACCACGTGTGGCACCTGCAGTGTCAGCTCTGTTCTGACTCCTCCCCTCCAATTCTGTCCACCTGAAAATGCAGTTTGTCCTTTGAGCCATGTCATCGGGAGGTTCCCCACCTCCAGAGTGGGTCTTCTTGCCTGCATAAGCACTGCTGGCTACTCTTGCTGGCCAGCTCCTACTTTACATCCAGACTGCCCTGGCCAAAGACTGGAAATCACATCATAGCTAATGCCTTGATCTCCTGAAGTTTTGCCCTTTGAGGGAGACAAAGAGGGTGCTAGGAAGGCAGGGGAAAAGAGTGTCCCCTTCTCTGCACATCAGCCAAGTTCTGCTTCCCAATACCTGAAATCTTCTGTGCTTCTGAAGATTCTGTGCTTCTGACAGTTCTGAACCCCACGGGGGTCAAGTTACATGACATGAGGTTTTCCCTAGCCCCTAGATTCTGATTCTGTTCATGCTTGAAGGTATCTTATCCTCTGCTAGCCTCTGGTGGGTCATCCTGTTTGAGCCAAGTCTCCACTTAGATCCTAACTTAATGCAGCTGTAGCCACAGCTATGAGGATTTCATTTTTAATGTCTTCACTACCAAAGTTTCCAGTTGTGCCAAAAATATAAATGCCTTGCACTAGAGAAAGTTTACCTCCGTGAATACCGGACACACAGGTCTAGGTGGCTCCAGATGAGCAGTAGAACAGGGCATATTTGTGTTACAGATGCTTTTCAAAAGTATAAAAACAGGGCTGGGGATATAGCTCAGTGGAATAAGCGCTTGCCTAGCAAGCGCAGGGTCCTGAGTTCGATCCCCAATACCGCAAAAAAAAAAAAAAAAAAAGTATAAAAACAATGGAATGACAGCGTTAAGGAAAACGTGAAGTTACACACAATATCACCATCCTAGTAAGTCTAGCTGGTAACTATGTCCATACGCATTTTTATATATTCTTGACATAAACACTGCATGAGCGTCCATTTGCTTTGTTCACTTAACGGTATCACCCAAACATTTGCCCATGTGTCTATGTTGTCTTCACAAACATCATATTTTGCTTAAGTCAAAGTCTATGAACAAACTATCAATTAAATGAAAGACTACAAATACAAACCCCCTATGATTCCAAAACTTCTAGGTAGTAGGTAAAAATAACACCTAAAATGCATGTTGTGAAATGGCAGAAACGGAATACAGGGTATGGTCAATGCTCCTAACGAAAAGCATGAGCGCTGGACAGCAGGAAGCAGCTCTAGAACCTCTGGAAAGCGAATGACTTTCCCTTTGCCTTTGTTTCCTTGGTGTGACATGGAGGGGAGGGTTGGAAGCCAACTTTTATATCCTTTCTTGCTCTAAAATTCTATGTTTGGTCCATAAAGCAACCTTCTTTAGAGGAATACAATGAACTCTCTGGGTACTCTAACTTTTTCCTTCAAGGAATGGTCCAGTGGAAAATATTTTGGGCGGTGTTCCATCTCCGCCTTTTGGGGAACTAACCTACCCAGAGTGTGTATGTTTTCAGGAGCAGGTTCCTGGCAACCATGTGTGTTCGGTGTGGTCTGACTCCCTGGCCACAGGGGCTTGTTCGGTAAGTGGGCATCTAACTCAGGCTGAAAGAAGTCAAACAGCATAGAAACGTTCTGGCTTAGTGGACTTCTGCTTAGCACAAAGATTCTCTTTGTTAATTATTTCTGATTTTATAGTTTAGCTTATTTTTTGCAGTGTAGGAAGCCATCAGAATGAACCTTAACAGCTTTAGAAATGAATGTATTTGTGAGTAAACTTGGATTTTTGGGCAAAGAAAGACTCCAGATTTCGTGTTTTGACCCTCCAATCTATGTTTATGACCCAGAGGGATTCTTATAATCCACTCGGCTCTGCTGGGCCTTAGACTCCCAGTCCCAACAAATGAGGCCCAGAGTTTCGGTGGTTTCCTCTCAATCTAGGCTAATGAATGCCCCCTTATTCCTGCAGAGATGTTAACAGAGATAGGCCACATGGAAGATGGGAAAAAGGGCCAGCCAGAGGTTTCAAATATTAAGGAATTAAATATTAGATTAGGACTAATCTGGTTAATTCAGAATACTGAAGGGGAGCAGGGACCTTAAAATAGGATAGACAGCTAAGAACATGAGCTTTTAAAAATGCTTTGCCTTCATCTGCCAGCCTATCTGAAGGTCTAATATATCAGGTATTTAACCGTGCACCAGAGACATTTCCTTCACCTCTCGGGGGAAGGAGGCAAGGAGGAATTATTTCCATATGAAATGATGTGAGTCCATTATATTTCTAAATTAAAGCTTTGCTGGCCCTCGGTGTGATAATTGTGTTTGCTTATTATACTGTACCATCTCTCTTACCAACGTGCCCCCCGTCCCCAGTTATTAGAAAGGGAAAGAAATGTATTCAACATGTATTCAGCAGTCAGGGATCTAGGTACCACTGGAGCTTGCTTTGTAGAGGAGGGAGACTTCCTCCTTTCCCCCCCAAAAAACAACAAAAACAAAAACAAAGCTCTGACCATTTTAGTTACTTTATTTAAAGGCCCAAACCTAAAAACTGCTCTTGGGTTTGTGTGCATCGAACTGGCCAAAGGTTTCCCAGTAAGTGCCAGGTTGCTGCTTTATTACAGACTCTCTGAAGGTCTTGGCAACACTCTGGGACAATGATGTGCATTTAAGTGTTCTCCAGTGAGTCTTGGCATGACAAACCATTATGGCTCCAAAGAAGCCCTTAAAATCTGCAGTGTAAATGAGCTCCCCCAAGCACTAGGATTTACAGTTATGGATTAGACCTCTCAATCCTTCTCTTCCCCTCAAAATATCTTAAAGACCCCTCTCTCCTAGGGGAGGAGCTTCTCTAGTCAGTGTCTGTGAGGAGAACTTTGTGAAGTCACGTTTAGATGCAGTTACAAGACACGAAATGAAAACGCTGCACTCAGACATCTCTCCTGTCACACTATACCAAACTAAGGGGCCAGAGCCACAATGGCCACATCACAGTGAAGGTGAGATCTCTTAGTGGGTCTCACTTCAGTTCTGGATGTAATGGCTATGAGGTCTTGGAAATGACACATGTTTTCCTGATCAGTTTTTACACCTATAAGGAACTGATGTGCATCCTTTCCTTATAAGTTTGTATTAAGAATTACCTTGAAACCAAAGTAGAAGATACATCTACTTTACAGCAAAAGTAACAAAAACAGCAAAATAAATTCTGTTCCATCACTAGGGTACTTCCTCGTTGATCAGTCACCTGGGGATATGCATGAATTCTTTCAAATCACAAGGAAAACCCTGGAACCAATTCTACATTCTGTGAACTGAATGGTTATAGTAACACAGGCCAAAAAAAAAACATGCGTAATCTCAGACTATAGATTTGGAGTGGTGACCCATGTGTCATTCTGGAAGGAAGGGATCGCTTTCTCAACTAGGTTTTGCAGCTGACTCCACATGCCTCATCCCCGAAAGCATCCATTGCCAATGGGGACTGATAACCTGGCGTTAAGTAGTTAGAAACAGCAGCTGATTATTAAAACTTCATTCAAGCCAAGTTATGTGTACATGTGAAATAAAGAGTATGATTAGAAAGTAAAGCTCCAAAACTTTAAAGATTGTCCATTGGCTTGAAAGTTAATGACTCTTTTCAAGTCTTTAAAACTAGTAGAAGGAAAAGCTCTGTTTACTTGGCCTATGCTCACACCATCTTATTGGTCTCACAAGCACAGTTCATTACCTACTTGAGGCTGAACAGGTTCCAAGGCACAATACTGTACACAGACTTTGGGAAGCTTCTGGATAATGCTATAACAGAACTAGAAATGATTACTCCCTAATAAAAGCTTCTGAATCCCAGTGTACTCATGCTAACAGGCTATAGTGAGGTGCTATATTTTTCTTGCAAAAATATTCCATCTCTCTTCCTTTCCTTATTTTGCAAGATATTCTTTAATTTTAGAATCACAAAGCTCTTAAACTCTGGTTTTAAGACGGAAAAGCAAGGAGACATTTTATTAGAAAAGTGCTATCAAGAGCAGCTTCATTTCCTGGTTACACAAACATCTGCCTTCCTAGAGAAAGGCAAGTCAATGTTTAAAGTCTGTTTAAAGCTAGGCAAACTGGCTCATGCCTGTAATCCTAGCACTCAGGAGGCTGAGGCAGGAAGATCAAAAAAATAAAACAATTGAGTGCACTTTAAAAAAGTGAACATAAGACTTGTATACACCATTTAATAATAAGAGAAATAACCACAATCTATTATCTATCTATCCATCTAGGTACTAGGGACTGAACCTAGGGCCTTCACATTGAACTATATCCCCAACCCTTCCCCTTTTCTTTTTGTTTGCTTTTTTGAGACAGGGCCTCACTATCCAGTTCAATGTAGCCTTGAACTCACAGCGATCCTCCCGCCTCAGCCTCCTGGGTGCTGGGATTACAGGCGTGCATCACCACACCTGGCTCAATGGCTTGTACTTTATTTCCTTTTTTATTAGTATCTCCTTGTGATACATCATAAATACATTCACAGCGGTGTGCCAGTACGTATTCATACAGCAACTTCGTCCTTCTTCCCTCCCTCCCAGATTCCCACTCCATCTCCACAGAATCTATCTCCCAATTTTAATTATTTAAACTTTGGGTTTCTCATATAAGAGAAACCACGCAGTACCAAGGAAGTAGGGACCTGCTGCACACCTCCTACCTGCACTCTTCGGAGGTGAGGCCTCAGTAGCTCAAGGGTGGACAAGGCAATACGATACTGCACACATCCTAAGTTAGACATGTGGGAAGTAGCAATGAAAAGGACTTTACAGGCCTGCTGCTTATAAAAAGTCACATTGTTTGGGGATCAAAGGACTCAATTGTTGCTGGCCAACTTGGAACTTTTCCTGCTTCTTGGAATGAGATGAGTGTGACTTTTGTACAGAGAGTTTTATGCTGGACAACTCCATGCACTCAGGTCAACCTTTTGTGAGATTTGGATTCCTAGGTCTGGGCAAAGGATTTGGCAAAAGGTTCGAGGGGTTTTCTGCTCCACTTCCCCTCACTTCTCAAACTTCACTCGCCTGCCCGAGAGCCTTCCCACCCCACAGCCTCAACTTCATTCTTCTGTTAGATGCCAAGCCCCCAACTCTGCAGGTATTACATAAGCTTAGTCACATCACCGAAGAAAACCTGTTGTTCGTAGGAGAAAACCGTGTCTTTTTCAGCAGATGAAACAAAGTCCAGAACTGACCAGTCCTTGTCAATGCACTGGTCTCTGACAACTGAGGTATTATGAAAAACTTTTCAGCTAAATGAAAATGAGGAGGAAACGTACCCACGGACTGATGAGAGAATGAGCCGGTCCTAGAAACCTGCTGTCAAGGTGACAGTCAAGGCACAACCAAAGACACACGCCTGCTCCCTGGCTGGCCCAGGGGTTAGGGTCCTGGAAGCTTATCCTCCGTTGACACTACCCCAGGTTGAAAATGCACTGGCTACACCTAACCCACCAACTTCTAGGTCAGCAACACAGTCCACTGGCGGTGGTCTCCCTTGTGATCATGAAGCTGGCTACGAGGGGCTTGCAGCCACTGACTGGCATGCAGCCACTGACTGGCATTGCAAGAGTGTCCTACTGCCAACCACTGGCCCAGAAAAGGACCCGAAGTACAATATCTATAGAATGCATACCGTTTTCACATCATCAGAAAGTTGAAAAATTGTAAGTGAAACCCACTGTAAGTCAGAGACTCTCTATATCAAAATCACCAAAATTAGTGAAAAAATTTTCTTTTAATTACTCCATTTGGACTTTGGGTACCCATGTTATCTGAGGCTATTAACATTGGTAGTGCTTTGGAGAATTATTTCATCATTTCCACGAACAGGAGAAGGTCATGGTTCCCTTCCAGTAGATAATTTGGATGACTCTATTCTTAAAACTTCTTCCCACACTCAAACTGGTGTTGGGGTATGCAGCTGCCTCCCTAAACATCCACTTGTTACCAAGTCTGAAACCAGAAAATCACCCATGACTCTTTCCTCTTCTTCATCTCCATAACCGACTGATGGTGAAGTTCTCTCACGTCAGAAGTCCTGTGACTTCTTCGTATTTGTACATCTCAGCAACACTGTACTTCTCCAAACATACCGTTTTTGCCACCAGCAAGAACGACCCAAATCCATGGGGTACACCACCACCAGACTAATTTCCTACAGTCCCACGAGTCTTAAGTCACTCTCACCCTTGAAAGTGGAAGAAGGCCCTTCAAACTCAGCCATCTTAGTGCCTCTCTGTGTCTCCTGAACTTTCCATGTTCAACCAGCTAGCCTAGGCTGTACTATGTACCCCTGCCCTCACACTATGTTCTATCTAATTGAAATGACCTCTCACCATCGTCTATGTCTTAACCAACTCAAAATCCATCTTTTCCTTAAGATTTTTACCTATGTAGCTGAAACAGACCTACTATACGTAGAACTTACTAAAAAGGAAATGATTATCTATCCTAGAATCTTTCAGCATCTTCTCAGAGCTCCCTTGGTGTTAAGATAATTAAATATTTTAATTTTAATATGAATAAGAAATAAACTTTAATTTAGACATTTTATACTTTCATTTCAGTGATTATCTAAAATAATTTTTGTACCACTACTGTGTACTAGATTTCTTTTTTGAGATTTCTAAATTAAAAGGGATTTTTACAGAGTAACACCCAGATTTTAGGGAGTGTAATGGTCTCTATGAGCTCTGACTATTGAAAGAGCCCAAGGACATTTTTTTCTTCTAAAAGAAATCTGTAAATGAACCTGACAACCATATATACTCATGTGACATATCTTTTCTAGTGTTGTCTGGAGAAGTTCTTTAAATCCTTTAGTTTTATTTTTCATGTTTTTATGTTTTATCTTCCCAAACATATAATAAACTCCCGGGAAACAGGACAGATGTCTTTGGATTTCTGACATAACGAACATAAGCTTGCGAAGAGCAAGTGCTTGGTCAAAACTACTTACTCTGGTTTTGACTTTGAAAGCCTGATGTGTCCACACAGGATGTCAGAGGGAAACAAACAAACAAACAATGGGGACTGAATTTCATTAGACATCCAAATGGAAACTATGGGAAGGGAGCACTAACACTGTCCAATGTCCCATCTCTTAGACACATTTCCGATATAGTCACAAGGACTCCATATACCACTTTCTCTGTAACAAAGGTTTTATTATTCCTTTCTTCTAGTGAACAACACAAGAAGATATTAGTACTAGGCAGGAAAATTGAAGCACTTCTTTCTCATAACTGGTAACAGGTCCCAGAGATAATGAGAAAAATTTGTTGAATCAAATCTGTTCTGAATGCTTCCAGTAACACCTTGATCTTTGTTAATCTTATACTGTACAAACAAGGTGGTCCTGTTTGTCACTGTAGACTTTATTAGGGCAGCAAAATGAAGCTTGAAGGAGTGGTCAAGGCAACAGGATTAGGTGGAGCACAGAATCTCAAAATAGGACCTTCTCACCTGAGAAGTAGGAGAAGGTTGGCAAAATGCATCTTGCACTAGCTATGCACAGTGTTGCACTGGTCACCTAAAATGTTTCCTCATACAAGTTGCAGAGTTAATATGGATTTAAGCTTATTGTATTAGTTAAAAACTCAAGCAGCAAGCAACAGTAGAAGCCAGAATAAACGAAGCCAAAGACTCATTTAGGTAACAGAGGAAGAATATTCTGCCCATTGTTTCCTGTGCTATTGTTGTCAGCTGACAAAGTCTATCACACATGTTGATGGGATATTAGCTGACCCTGTGGTTCAGTAAATACCGTACCATTCCTCCTCTTCACCACAGACAAGTGTCTGTGGAGTTTAAAAAAACAAAGTAGGATGAGAAATCACCTGGGTTTTGCAAGCCAATAACAGAGCTATACATAAAAAAGTACAAGTCTGGTTTTCCAAAAGATCATTCCAAAGAATATGTGAGGATTAAGGAAGAAAGTAAGTTATCGGGACAAAGGATGAACTTTTTTTTCAAAACAATTGCCCTTATGCCTCAAGTCTAACTACAGAAAAGGAGAATATGAGAGGTGACTTTAGTAAAAGCAAAACTAAAGCTAGAACGAAGTGAGGAAGCTTTTCCTCTTTGTGAATTGCTCTTTGCTCAGGTGCTACTACTGTACATTCAGCACAAAACTTAATTAACACACAGAGCGCTGCTGCCTTGGAAAGACATTATTACACCTGGATTCTAATTAGGTAACTCTCCAGTATCCCTTGTCTAAATCCAAACTACAAATCTCTCGAAGTGTGGCTAGCACTCTCTTAGTTAGGCCTGTGATTTGCCTGTGAAATCGAAAAGTTGTCACTTCCAACACGTAGGATGCACTAATAGGCTAAATGAGTTTTTCCATATCCTCATCATCCAGAAAGTGAAGTCTCCAATTTTCTGGGAGTCCTCTGGATTGTGTTCTGGTGTTCCACAGATACCAAAGCAACATGCTCAGAGTATAGGCATTTATTGGCAGCAATGTCAAGCAATTACTCATGAAGGCCTTTGTGTTGATACTTAGTTAACTAAGAAGATATAATATTGATATAAATTTAAAAATGCTTTTTTGATTTTTCTAGAAATTCTCAAGCTTTCTATAAGGAAATATCTTTATACTAGCAGGAAGGAGAAGGAAAATTGGTTAAAAAAAAAAAGAACTCCTCCATAAAATGAAACCACCATTTATGTATGGTATTAATTCCTACCTCATATTTACAGCACGACATATTATTTCAGGGCTCTACATCAGAACTTTAATCATGGTATACAATATAATATCCATCTATATCAAAAGATTCATGAACAAGTGTGCAATCTGTCACATAAATTACCTCCAAGAAGGTTTAACTCAGAATAAAGGGATACAGATTTTAGTGACCTATGACAATAGTTGTAATCAGTAACATTTAACAATATATTAGGTTTATCTTCTTTCCCTCAGCACTATTTCAAATGACACCACAAATCCCCTTGAGATCTGTCCCTTGGCTGGGCACACCTTTGTGAGCAGGCAAAAACAACAAAGGGAACACCACGTTCCCCAATCTGCTCATCACACAGGCAGGTTCCACAGAGCTGATCTCTACTCTCCTATTCTGGATATTGGTGGGAGGGGGAGGAAGATTGGGGGGAGCAGTGGGAAACAGAACTTAATTAGTAGAAATGTCTGGGTCCACTGCTACAATCAGTGAAGCTACCCAACTCGTGGGCGCAGCCAAAGGGATAAGAAACAGGTCTACTATTGCCAACTCTGCACTCTGCCCGCAGCTACTGTCAACTAATGATAGATTAGACAAATCTGATTGCTCTATCAAAACATTCATCTCAAATCTTGATTAGTAAGCCTATTGAATTATGATTAATTCACAAGGGTGCTGCTGACAGATAAGATACTTTATCTGACAATGTGTACTAGTTGCTCTGCCTGAAGCCAAAGGGAAAACACACACACACACACACACACACACACAAAACCCAAACATATAAACTCAAAGTTGCTAGCAAATATCAAGCATAGCACATTGTGAAGGATAATGAGGTGACATGCACCTTTTAATTTAATAAAGAACTTGTTTGTGAGAACTCAGCCTTTATACAAAAAGCAAAAGGGACTTAGGGAGAGGAAATATATGGAGAACAATACATTGTATACAATAGAACACCAGGGCCCCTCCTGCCTTTTCAGCGAGGAATGTGTGAGAGACGTGAACTTGAGATGGCTGCAGGAGGCGCCATCCTGGGTTTTGGAGTCATCCCAGCTGCGCAGGCCAGAGACCAAGCAGAACTTACATGCTTTTGCTAATGTTGCCACCCAATTATGCTCCCTGTTTCTGGGATGAAGACATCTGGGCAGGGAACTCAGGGGCCTCTCAGAAGGTGGAATTTAAAACAATCTTTAGAAAGTAAAATGATGAGGACCAAGGGAGAAATTCTTTTGTGAAGAAAAAGCATAAAAATTTGGTTTCCGAAAATTTTTCTTGTTTTCTTTCAGTGCTGGGGATGGGACGCAGGGCCTCTCACATGCTGGGCACGCGCTCTACCTCAGAGCTGTCACGCCAGCCCCCTTGTCTCTTTTAGCACTGTCTGAAACAAAAATCATTTATTATGATTACTTCAGTTTTGGTTTAGGCCATCACAATGACTCAGGAAAACCAAAACAGCATCATTTATTCCCTTATCAAGCCAGGTCAGGAGCCCTGAGCTTCAACCTAGCACGCCACATCCATGTGCCACTCTACCAATCCCCGAAGTTTGTGGCTGGGGTCCTGTGGCTATGCTTGGGGACTGCGGAGTGAGTACAGTGTGAAGATGCCAAGGACTCAAAATCCCACATCATTTTTGATGGTATTGGTGTCTTATCCTGACCTTACGATTTTACAAAAAACTAATGTCCTATGATCATGTTTCTCCTTAACTGGTATTAACCTTTCAGTGACTTCTCTCTGTATGTCTCACGCACTCCCATAACTACCTTCTGTTAATCAATTGTGCGCTGCAGATGGGGGTCAAGGAAACCTACTTCCTCCTTTGATAGCCTCCAATGTTTCTACTCTTGGGGATAAAAGTGCTTTAAATGGAGTTATATTCTAGGAAAATCAATATATGATTACTGCAAAGATTTGTATTGATTGTCCTGTTGCATTGCAAAAAGGCTAAAGAAAAATGGCACAGCACATTCTCCTTCAATTCCTACTCCGCGGAGTTTGTTGTGAATGTTCTGGGCAAGAAGGACATGTTGAAACTTTAATAACCCAAAGTTTTCATCACTCAGTTCACTTTCTTCTTTCTCTTTGCTGCAAAGCTCTTGGTTACCACTCTCCTAGCTGCTTGTCTGTAACACTGGTGGATATCCTGGGCTGCTAGGAGAGCTCACAGAGCACAAGACTCTCCTGCAGGCTGCCTTACAAACAGCCAGCCTGCCCTCTGTGTTCCTGTACTGAGTCCGGATTTTGTGGGAAGCAGCAATATACCCTGCTGCAAAATATTTCTCAGTTTTCTCCAATTGGGTTCATGGATTAAGTTTTGTCGAATATAGTTATTAGGTAGAAACTACTAAGCAGGGCTTCTGGAGAGTTTTCTTAAAAAGTGGGTGGTGATCTGTTCAATTACCAGACACATTTTGCCCTTCCTCATCTTTTTTCTGACAAGTATTTATTTTTTTTATTTTAAAGAGAATTTAAGAAAGCAATAAAAATGATACAGAATTTCAAAACAAGATGATAGGAAATCAACAATGGTTGTTATATTGCACATTGTTATCTTCAAAGTAGTTTTTCAGATTACCAGATTTAGGCACACAAAATTAATCAAACGATTAGCTGTTCCTTTCAATAAACCAATGGAAATTGGTGGTACAATTATCTTAGCTACCTTGTGTGTGTGTGTGTATATAAATAAATATATATTCCCCCCCTTCCTTCTTTCTTTTCTCCTTTCCCTCATCCCACATATTCTTTCCTGTTGAGCAGTTTCTTTCCCTTTCATAACAACCATTGTACCTTCTGGATTTTATTTACTTTTTCAGTTTCACACATGAAGGAGACAATAAGGTGTTTCCACATGAGGATCTGGTTTATTTCACTTATGAGTATGGTCTCTAGTTGCACCTATTTACCTATAAAAGCCTCAAGTTTATCTTTCTTTATAGCTGAGTAGTACTCCATTATATAAAAATACCACATCTTTTTTATCCATTCCTCAGTTCTCATGTAACATAGATGAGATGTTAGATGATGCAACAGTTGTCTAGTAACCAGGAGATACACCTGAATCTAGAAACTATGTCCAGACTAGTATATTTCTTTTTTTTTTTTTTTTTTTTTTTTGCGGTACTGGGGATTGAACTCAGGACCCTGCGCTTGCTAGGCAAGCGCTTATTCCACTGAGCTATATCCCCAGCCCTAGAAACTATGTCCAAAGTATGGTAGGAGTGATGAACACGGATGGCCATGTAGAGCCAAAGAATAATGCAATTCGTTGTGGATTTCTTTCTTATGAAGGAAAAAAGTAAACTCCTATGCAGTTTAAATTACTGTGCGTCAGGACTCTGATATTTGCAAATGTCTGTTTACTTGAGTCATCAATGCCATGCTAAGTAATAATTTTTAAAAAGGACCATTTATCTCCAGGGCTGATGAGACAGTGTAGGAACACACAACTTTACTACTTAAAGGTTTATCCTGGTTCTTCTACCCATAGCCAATGCCTATTGGATGGCAAATATGGGCTTCAAAGTGTCTACATTCATTTAGCTGTTTTCCCAACTTTACTGTGAAGAACTGCTTCAGGGCCTCAGTCTTTAAGAAAGTTCAGTGACCCTTTGTTATTTTTAGCTGTTTCACCTCTACTTCCTCTTCCTCTTGTAATAAGACTCCAGTTTTCTTTTGAGAAATTTCCTCCCGCTATCATGTGCAGTGAAAGTGTCATTACAGCCAAGAAACAGGCATCAGATCCAGGTTAAGCTGCATCAGGCTTTGATAATGGCTTTAAGGTTCTGGAATCAGAGCTATTTTATTATTATAAATGAAGAGATGGATCATCCAAAAGCCTGCACCTTACAGGCAGAACACTCATCACTGTGAAGTTCTTCCTAACGGCTGGCGGCCTCAGTGATTTAAATTTTTCACCTATTATAGAAGCTCCTGATGCTGGACCTTATTGACTGGCTCCAATGGACTACTAACGACGTTCCCTTTAAAAGTTTCACCTTAACAGAAGGTGCTGTTAAATTATGAGGAAATTAAATTTTGGTAATAATAGTAGTGAAAATAAAGCCAACCGCTATTAAGTATTTTCCATGTGGAAGACACTGTGCCTCAAATTTGAATCTATAAAATAACACAATATTGAAAACAGCCTACGAGATGAAAGTAAGCACTGTTATTATTCCCTTCATTCAGATGGGGAAACTGAGGCTGAGAGATTACATAATTTGCCCAGGGCCATCTAGTTTGTAAATGGAAGAATGAAGATTAATCCCAAAGCTATTGTAATACAATTTTACACTTATAAATGCTAGTGGCAACATAAACTGCCATGGCCAGTCCAGGAACATACACTGGTGATATGTGGCAAAAGTTACACAAACATTTTCACTTTTTAATAGCTTCATGAAAAATAATATACTTAAGAGAAATAACTTCATTGAAGAAAACACAGAAATGTTGACTATAGCATTCTTTGTAAGAGCAAAACTAGGTGGAAGTGTCTAACTTTTCAAAACTAGGGAATTAAAGTATCGTGTGTGTACTTAATAGATTACCACTCAGTTATTGAAATGCACAATTACTACCTTATAAAGCACTGTGGGTAGAACATTGGCATGAAAAAACTAGAATGCAAAATTATAAACATTCAACAATTTTTCCTAAGTTAAACTATATTCCTATGGCAACAGTTGGAAAATTAAGTGTCAAAATAAAAATAGTATATGAGGCGAGTGGGATATAGATTAAGCCCTATCCCCAATTTCTTTCTATAATTTTCAAAACCTGAAAAAGGGAAAAGGGAATGAAGAGAGAAAAATACTTCCTTTATAAAAAAGAGAAATGGTACAAAATTTCCACTGCCCCAGTTATGCTTCTGCACTCAACTGGGAAAGCCTGTCTTTCACCCTTCACTACAGATTAGGCAGAATGCGGGGAAGGAGGGAAAGCTTCGCAACGCAAGGCTCTTTATCCAGCCAAGGTAAATGAAGTTCGGCTGGTCAGGAGAGTAAATAAGATTAGTTATGGGCTCCAGGTCATCCACTCACGGAGGTCACAGAGTGTGAGATTATTATCCTTGGTAGAGGAGCAGCAAAATAGCATTAAGGAATAAATTAATGAAAAAGGTAGAAGATTATTTGAATGAAAGCCCTAATCAGTTTAGAGATTTCACTCAACTGCTCTACTGGCCATCAGTCAAGCTCACAAAACAAATATGCTTGTTCTCTTAAGTAATTCCAGGATATCTCTCCTTCTTGCTTCAAAGACCTCCAATCTAAGGAAAGTCGTGAATAAAGTTGCCCCAGTTCGCTGTTACGCCTCATACAAAACCCACTGATGCATTAAGGTGCACACTACTAAAATGTATAGACTTAGAAAGCAGACGATTTACAGAAGACGCATAATTTCTGGGCCTTCTTGGCCTTTAATTCCAAGTAGAACATCATTCCATACCCATTCAGAAACCCTGAATTCACCAAGGTGCAAACTGCATATTTTATTAAATAAACACAAAGTAGGAGATAATGACATACATTTGTTTTCATCACAAGTAGTAATGCAGTATTTCTCCAAGGCTTACTCCATCAGCATTTCTCTTCACGTTTCAAATGCCTTTGAACTTTTTGAAAAGCTACATCTGTTAGCTTCCGTGTATACAGCAGAAAGTTACCAAGTGAATTAAGTTTTAATATAAATTGCTTTGTTCGCTATTAAGATTGATGTTGGACACACTGTACTGTAAGTTGCAAACTGCAATTACAATTCGTTGCAATTATCTTTGGTTGTTAATAGCACAAGATAGCATGTCACTTTCTACCAAGTGTATAATTTATCATTTGTGTTTTTTTTCCCGAACTCTTGTGGTATTCCAAATGTATAATCTTGTTGTATTTATTTCCCAGTGGTCCAACAAAATGCACAGCAAGTGCTGACTAGAACAAACTAAAAAGCACTGCTATTGACAAGCCGTCACTTGAGCAGTAATGAACATTCTGCCTCCACTTTCACCTCAACAAACCAGCAGCTTTAATTTATGATAAAGCAAAGGAGAGGCAACCTCCAGGTTTATTATACCCTCAGTGCTGTTTCAAATAAAGTAATTAGAAGGTCAAGAGACAGGTCTAGAAAGCCAAATATAAATGCAACCCTTCTGTACTGACATTAAGAAAAAGAGACCCGTGTGTTCAAAGAGCATTTTATCTATCTTTCTTCTCCAGAGTGGGGCAAGGTTTGTTTTTGTTAATACTACCATAACCAATCAGAACCAGTGGCAGCCCCCCTCGCTGCCCGCCTAATTTGTTCCACGTGGGCTGTAAGCAGTACACCTACGAGACCTGGCCCTAGGAGGGTATGTCTGCCCGGCCCCAGAACTGCTCTGAAACTACAAATAGAGCAGGTGATTAGGAGTTTGGTTTTCTTTTGCCTCTAAATAAAGAACTCAGTAGGTGAAGTAATGGAAAGGTTCTAGGGAAATTCTACAGTTATAATAGTAACCCACAAGTAAATTACTTTGAAAATCTATTTTAAAATATTTTGACTTAAATTTTTCCTTGGGAAAAGGCTGAAGAAAAACAAGCTAACTAGGAGAAACATTGGATTTTCAGGATATTTGGTTTTCAGTAATGAAAGACAACTGTAATAAATTATCATGTTATTTCTAGGGAAATATCTGTTACATCACACTTGGTTCTAAAACATATACTGTAATTTTGCATAAACTGTATTCTAGGTTATTTCCTCTCTTTTTTTCCCTCCTATATAATAATGATACCACTCTAAAAATTCTCTTAAAGGCCATGAGATCTAATGGACCTTCACTATATGCCAGCCAAAGTCAGACCATTTCAAGGACCACATTAACTCTTTGAAGTCAGCTACCTTAAAACCTCTTCAAACCTCCAAGGGTTACTTTAGGGGGAAATAAAGTCTACTCTACCTGTCCCTATTACTTTATTCTTTTAAGTTCTTCTTCCCAGCCCCTCCGAGAAAGGGGCAGGTCACAGGGAGGAAAGAAGACAGAGAAAAGAGTATGGAAGGAAAGAAGGGAGAAAGTCAGGATGGGGACAAAACCAGAATTTAAGAGGCTTCTGTATAGGTCCCAATGCTATCCAAACATATATCCAGGATGAGTGCTGTGTTTGACAGCAGTTTTAAAAGGTGACTCTCACAAAAACGATAGAAGTCACTCATGGCACCGTAGCCCAGGAGAATTCCACCTCCCACTTGAAGTTTATTATAATCCTCTCTATCTACCACTTTTGGGGGTCTGTGGAGCAGACGCTCCAAAAGCCTGTCTGAAATAGCATTTTGTGGTATAATTTTTGCTTCAGGTAATTTTTACCATTCTCTATTCAAGTAGTCAGTCTAATTGCATCTGATTGTATTAGTGGTAGAAATGTATGTAATCTCATAATTAGAACACATAATTATGTTGTAAAAACCCTTATGAGATTGTAAAACAGAAAGGGCACTTGCATACCAGCTGGCTCCTGCTGCCCCGTTTCCACCCAGAAAAGCTACAGGAGAAACGACTTTTCATGATCTGGTAAGAAATGGGCATATTAGCAGGGGGCTCATTTATCAGAGTGAAGGGATGGGCAGCCTTGGTCCAAAATCTCTTGCCAGGTAATTTTTACATGTCCAGATAACAATAGAGAAATAACATCTATACCCTATAATCCAATCATGTATATAAAATGCAAATGTTATTGAATTTCCAAGGCATAGAATATAATACTAGGCTAGTTTTTTCAATCTAGGAACACAATTTCTTCTGTCAATACTTTTGTTATTTATTTTACCTTAAAATATAATACTAGCCACACATGGTGGCACACACCTATAATTCCAGCACAAAGGAGGCTGAGGCAGGAGGATCACTGTGAATTCGAGGGCAGCCTGGGCTACAAAGTAAGCTCACGGCCAGCCTGAACTGCATAGTGAGACCCTGTCTCAAAAAGACAAATAAAATAAAATACTAATAATTTATACTATTCTTAGGAAAGTGAGTATAGAAATACACTAGATAATTTTCCAATATCATTTGAGATAGTCATTACAGGGATTTCTCCTATTCACTGGAGGAGCTAAGGCGTGGTGAGATGTTCAAAGCTCTGGGCTGTGCAGTGGAATAAGAGGTTCAGAGCTTGCACAGTCCAGCCTGGAAAGCGAGGCTTGTTTCACTAGGCTATAAACCTTCACATCACCAGAAGCCCCGATGATGCCATAGTACTAGATGTCAGACCTCCATCCAGAGGAAAGCCTCTTAGAGGAAAGCCAGTTCTCCCATCTATTTTGCATAGCAGCCCTATATGCCAGTGGTATATAGATACATAGAGGGGGTCTTGGTTTCTACGTTAGGGGCCTTGTACTTGGGTAGGTTTTAAGTAATAGGACAAAGTTCTGTGGTTTAAAGATCTGTCATTGCTTTTTCACATACCCATTAAATGCATAAACTGTTACTAAAGAATTTTAAATGATTCTAAAGGTGTGCCAGAGACTGAAAAAGCAAACCATGGTGCCTCAGGGAGGCACTGCTGATCACCTGCCCAATAACCACTCCCTTTGGCTTCCTTGCCAACCAAACACTCTTTCTTACTTAGGCATTGTTTTTAGCTATACAGCATTCAGAGAAAGTCAACTTCTTTGGCAGCTCAGAAGAAACTCTTGGTTAATAAGCCAATAGCAGTGCTTTCATTTCCCTTGACAGCTTTTGGTTTAAGAGTCAGCATGAGCTTCAGATCTGGGCAGTAGGACCAGAGGAAAGGTCAACTGGAAGCTTCTAGGAATGATTCCCTCACTCTTGAGGTGACACCAGAGGAGTCGACCTCCTTCCACATCTGTTGTTTTCTACGCGTGGCTGTGATGCTCAGAGCTCCTGCAGCCACTGGAAACGTGAAAGAAGACAGCATGAGGGTGAAGTGGTAACAGCCGGCTTGACGCAAAGAACCCAAGTGTTCAGTGACATCATTGGGGCTCTGATCATGCTCTATCTACAGCTGACCTACTTCTCAACTTCCTGTAATATGAGATAATAAATGCCCTTGTTTAAGCCCCTATGAGTCAAGGTGCAGGCTGATACTGTGCCCATTTATGCATTATGGAGGAGCAACATATTTTTAGCTTAACTACAAGCATGCCAGCAGAACTAAATTAAAACTCGCTCACTAAAATTAAACTGGCACTTGCATCATTATTGGTGGAATCTTTTAAATTAGTACAATCATTTTGGAGAGCAGTTTATCAATATGTATCAAGAGTTATAAAAGGGTCATGAATTTTGTCCCAGTATTTCACACTGGGCAATCTATTCTGAGGAAAGAATCCAAAACACCGGGAATTATACTCTGCACACTTGATCGAGTATTATGCATGCATTAAAAATGATGATTAAAGCTGTTAGAAAAGGGGAAAATATTTTAAGTGAAAAACAGAATACAACAATACCAACACACACACACACACACACAAAATAACAACACAAAGTACAACATGTGTGTGTTTAAAAGCTTAGAAGAATGTCTACCAAGACATTTACAGTATAGGTGTTTTCACGATGGGAGACTGAGGGGTGCTATTCTTTTTCTGCTTCCTTTTCCAAATTTCCTAAATAGACAAAACCACACATATATGTGAAATCCCCCTGCATATTATTCAGCTGCTTAGTATAATTTGTGGGCAAGGCTGATTGGAAACGTCTAGAGAGGGAGGCTGAGCTAGCCTGGGGAAAACACCAGAGGCTAATGCGGAAAGCTCATTAGCACCAGGATTTCTTCATACTTCTTGGATTCTTCTAAACTCTGACTTCTCTTCCCTTTTTACTTTTTTCTTCTTCTGCCTCTCTATTTTTTAAAGGAGATAATTATTCCATGATTTGAGTAAGGCGAACAATAACAGTTAACATACAGGGGGTGGGGAGCTCACACACTACCACTGAAAGAAGCCCATTGGGGAAATTCTCATTTCTAGGTAGAAAGAAAATGTCAGCTGTCTTGACTCAAGAGCTCTGCTTCAGAATAGATTTGCCTAGAAGTGTGTAAGGGTTCAGAGTGGGGGCTGTGAGGTGTTAGAGAATTCTTCCAAATAAATGCAGGGACATAGGTGCTTCTTCTAATCTAAGCCAACAAAGGCGTGTTGACAGAGTCCCAGGGAAGCTCACAATATTCCACATAATTAAGAGGGATTGTTGGCATCAGAGGGACCAGAGATGTTCTGTAGATTAAGTGCTCGCTTCATTGCTAATGACTGCCCAATTTCTTTAGACTAATTGGTGCAGTCTACATTTTTGCAGCAAAGATGAAGTATCAACTTGATTTGGTGTCGATAAAAAAAATTGATGGATGCTTCTGACTGCTACTTCCCAACAATACACGGATTATTACTACTATAATTATCATAAATGACAAAACATGGGCAAGTGGTGATTACAAGTCTAATTCTATCTTGAGGTTTTAATGGCATAAACCACTCAGGCTTTACACTCATGATTTACTGCATCATCAAAAGCCCTGAAAGGATTACCCTGGGGTGAATGCCACTCATTATCTTCCCAATCATGGACTGGTTTGGCCCAACATGGAACAAATAATCAAGGCTGCGTTCCGAGGAGAGCCCTTTTTAAATATATAAATCTCCAGTTCAAGAAGGAGTCATGTACCTGCCAATATCCTCCTCTCTGCTTCTGGATGTTGGAGTTGCATTCTGTCCTGGCATGTACAGCAGCGGGGTGTCTCTATGTCACAGGACAGCCTAGAAAAGCTGTGTGCCAAAGCTTGAAGGGGCTGTCAGCACCTTGGTTATTGCCAATCCAGCACTACCAGAGTGCAACCAACAAGCACCAGGGATAAAAGGATATACGCTTCAGATATTCCCACAAATACTAGTTCGCAAAGTGGCTCTTTGGAGGAAGACGACAATGTGGAAGACAGGGGAGGAGTTTGCATGACTTGTGGTGAACGCTTTCAGGAAGCACTGAATAATTTGTGCTATAATAAAACATAGAAAAATTAAACATAAAACATACAAAATTTTAGCCTGGTCCAGATGCAGCTCCAGGACTAGGACATCCTACCATGCAACTGCCAAATAAAACATCCTGAAGTCCAGGCAGGCCACCACAGTAAAGCGGCCTATGTGAGGGGGTAGTAACAAATGGGTGAGTGACACCCTCCAAAATGGGTAGCTACCCTTTTGAGGGTCAGGGATTGTTGCTAGGTCGAAGTGGACATTGTCCTGTTTTCTTCAAGAAGTCTGTTTTTACGCAAAATACCCAGGTTGGCACAAGACTGGTTCGATTTGGATGTTAGCTCTGCTAACATTTGGGATATGTTACTAATTTGTAATAGCTACCACCTATCTCATGGAATTGTTCTGAAGATTAAATGAAGAAATTCTCAAAAAGAATTAATGACACATAGTAAATGCCAGTGGCTATTACTGTTACTACCTAAGGCTAGGTATGATCTGCTGGCTTTTAATTTGTGACTTGTGGTATGGGCGGAAATGACATACAGAAGGCAGAATACAAAAATGGCCAGCAATATTGATTTGAGGCAAATTGTGTGGATTCAAATCCTATATTCCCTACTTGCTAGAGGCTATCTGACCTTGTATGTCACTTCATGAAATCTCACCTTTCTCATCTGGCAAATGGGAATAAAAAGCACCTCCCCCATTAGAATGCCAGGGATGAAATTTATTTAAATCAGATAGCACAGTGTTTGGCCAAGATAAATCACCCAGGAAATATTAGTAGTCAGTACTCATATCATTTTTATTGCTTCCCAAGTCTTTGAATTTTTAAATCTGTTTTCAAAAAATGATCTAAAGTTTCTGCTTTTGTCCCATTTCTGTCATGGACATTTGTGCCATGGCATAGCATTACAATTACACTCATTAACCAGAAGTAATCTCACTGTTGGAAATTGAGGAGTCGCTTCTTAAGGAGTTCCTTCAACTATTTCAACTGTTCCTAAATGTAAAGAACTGCTGCAAACGAGCAATTCTGCCTGGATGGGTCTTTCACTCTACCATCTTAAGGGTGAATGCTGTGATAATCACAATTTGAGTGATGTCACATTGATGTGTACCACTTCACATGAAACACACACACACACACACACACACACACACACACACACACACAGTCTTTATGGAGCTAGATTCCTAGCCCTTTTTATTTTTCATTTGCAGACAGGGTCTTGCTAAGCTGCTCTGGTGGGTCTTGAACTTGCTATGCTCCTGCCTTAGCCTCACAGAATGTTGGAATTATAATCATGTGCCACCATGCTTAGCTGCCATAATTGTTTTTGTAACCTGTAAGTATCTAATAACACCCCGTTTAAGGGAGTATGCAGATGAAACACCCAGCATACCACCATCCATTAATAAAGGCCTGATTATACATGTACCCTTTATAGCACACATATGAGGCAGTTTAGACTGTGTATATACAAATTATTTTCTCCAGTGGAGCCAGGAGGGTAAGTCTTTTGTTCAGTGAACCAAAGTTCTCTTGTACACAAGACCAGAGAAAGTTCCCCAGTCTGCCTTATGATGCAGGCTCGGACTGAGGAGCTGTCTAAGTCTCCTCTTTAAAACAGATAGAGAGCTTCAACCAAAGGACTGGAGGCTCCTGAAAACCACAGCACATTTATCACCAGCCAAGGCAAATGCATTTCCCGTAACACACTCCTAAAGGAGGGAGCGTACCAATTACCCTGCAGGTGTCAACAGGCGCACGCTGGTGAGAGTGGACATGCTTCAAGTCAACGGAGGTCCTCTGTCACTTACTCATGACTTTCAGATACCCTTCTTAATGCACAGAGAATCTTATACGTTACAGCTATTTGGGAAAATAAATTACGGAGATGACCTTATATTCGGAGAACCACCAGACTGTCAGGTACAGGCTCCTGCTTTCTTATGCCCAGTTTTACTCTGCAGCTTAGCAGGTAACTCTCGGGCTGGCTTCCTCTAAATCTCAAACCACTGAAAATGGTCACTAAATACAAAAGAGCTGGCTGTGCTTTGCAACTGGAAGTCATCAGAAACTTTCCAAGAGAAACTTCGCCTTCCGATAAGAAGCTCCATGTCTTTTTCTTGCTTTATGTGCCTAGTCACAGATACTACAACTAGATGTAAATTAATTTTGTTTTCTCTCAGATTAATTGTGCATCATTCAAATATTAAAGAGAGTAATGTTCATAATGCCACCCTCAATTACTTCAGTGTCATCCCCTTATGAGTGTGGAGGTCATCAGATGCTCAGGAGTCGGGGCAGACGAGATTAAAGTGACGTTCCCTCTGGAAATATTCCAGTGTAACCATCTACTCCCTTCCTCTCCCCTCCCCTCCCCTCCAGAGCACTCACAATTTTAAAATGCCCAAATCCAATAAGAGATATCGTTTACTGTCGGGGATGCACATACCAGAGGAAGTGCTGGGGATAAAGGAAATCTGTGAATCAGAGAAAGATGTTGGTATGCAAGATTGAAGATATACCAGCTGGCCCACTCCTTCAGCTGGTTTCCAGAGGCCAGGAAGAAATTAGTCTCACAGTTCAGTTGAAAGAACACCTGGTCATTCACCCAGGGGCACAAATTCACTATGAAACAGGGTTATCTTTGTTTCCATACCAAACACACCTAGGAATTAAGTCCGTTACAATTCTGTGACTCTCACTGGACTGAACTGCTTGCCTTCATAAAAGTTAGGAGATGGAGAGGGTGAGGAAAGATTGTGATTGTAGGAATATTGATGATACCTTCCCCAACAACAGGGCTGGAGCGTGTGGCACTGAGTTCCCATGCATATTTCACTCAAGATTAACAAATGTGAAGGTTCAGAGAAGGAACTGTATTAAAGAGAAAGGATGAGCACTGAGTATGATCAATAAAGCGAATGAGAGACAGTCAGGCTTCCTGCAATGGTTACATGCACCCACTCTTCCCCTAGCTTTGAGATCGGCACGAAGCTCACAGTAACAAGTCAGAAATAGACTCAAGTTCCTCACCTGCACGCAAGCTTAGGAGTGAAGCACATCACTCTACAGCTGAGCCTGCAACTCTCACAGTCATTCTTCTTTCCCCAGGGAAAGGTCAGGTGGAGTTTTCCCATGAACCACTGAGGACTGTGGCTGGGTGGGGTATGACATGGAGGAAGCTACCTGATAGGTAGCTGAAGCCACCAGCAGAAGCCACTAATCTTTGGGAAAACCTTAACCTGCAGATTTTGTTGCTCATTTTTTTTCCCTGCTGCTAAGTTTTCATCCCTCTTCTTGACCTGTCTGTGATTATCCTGGGCCGGATTCAAACAGAAAGCCCATGTGCATCTTGAAGGCAGATGGAAAAGGGCGGCGGTAGAACGGCCAGCATGTGAAGGCAGAATGTGCTGGTAAGTGCTCCTGGCACAGGACTTGGTAGGAGGCTTGGGCAGACTCAGTCTGGAATGTGGTCTGGGAACTGAACTCCTGGCAGATAACCATCGTGGAACCAGCAGAAGCCACTAATCTTGGGGAAAACCTTAACCTGCAGATTTTGTTGCTCATTTTTTTTCCCTGCTGCTAAGTTTTTATCCCTCTTCTTGACCTGTCTGTAAGCACGTTCCGTTTGTCCTTTTTGCCTCTGACCTTTGAGATTGCCAAGGCTCGCAATCTATACCCAGACAGCTTTTTGTAAAACTTGAGGTTTAATTTTATATATACCATCCGATGAACTGAAATTTACTTTTTAAACTTTCAGGCCTGTAATATTCTTTATTTCGGGGCCATCCACTACTCACCTGTTAAGTCATCACAGTTACAACACTGACAAAGGGGGCCAGCAGCATTCAGTGGCATCTGCTGATAGCCACTGCCCAGGAATCCAGTGCTTGGTGCTGTTCAGGGTAAAAGAATGACAGCCCCTTGCCTCCATGATATTATAGTGCAATCAGTAGATGCCAACATGCTGGCTACTGCTGCAGTCCACTCGCTAGACTACTTGAAAATAAGGCCTAAGCCTTTGGAGATACGTTTGGCCTATGGATGCCAGCATGGCAAACAAATCATTGTTTGTAGCAGGAAAGATACTTTGGCAACCCAGTATTTTTTCAAAAAGATCCAACTGGGCTGGGGATATAGCTCAGTGGAATAAGTGCCTGCCTGGCAAGTGCAACGTCCTGAGTTCAATCCCCAGTACTGCAAAAAAAAAAAAAAAAAAAAAAAGATCCAACCATAATAGTAACTTGGCATATTAAGATACACTGAATTGGGAAATGGGGGGTGAGAGTATTCCTTGGTCAAATAAAATTGGGGAGTACTATATTTATTTAGAAATTGTAAAATAAAAAGAATTTTTAAAAATAGAAATTGTTTATCAATGGCAAGCTTTCTGAACTCTAGTTTTTCCTTAGAGCCTTTAGTGGTCTCTACTAAATGTTTTGTGAATTTCTAAAGAGGGGACATAAAATATTTTCCATTTCCCAAATGACACTGGATTAGATCATAGGACCATCGTTCTACTTATTTAACATCCTTTGGAAGTCTGAAGGAACTTTACATCCTCAAAGGAAAAGCTAGAATTATCTGTGAAGCAACATGCAAACAATTGCAAAATAGCACAGCCCAAGTCCACAAGCATTATGCAGATATCAAATAAGAATGAGGGTGACCAATAACAGAAAAAGTAGAGCTTTAGTAGAATCACTTCACTAGTTTTTAGATCCATCACTATTACTACTCAGAAATCTAGCCCCTGAATACTCTGTCAAGTCTAGTTCTTATCACAGATAACAGAAGGCGCTGCAGACCAACTTTTATTCAGTGTCTATCAGTGCCAGATGTCGGCTGCTTTTGAAAAACCCTGTAACATAAACAGGTGGTTCCTCAGAGGAAACTTTTGTCTTGTTTTCGACTGTATCCTCAGCACTAGCATAGGAACTGACACATAGTAGGAGCTCAACTAGTTTTGGAATGAAAATGAACCTGTTTTACAGTGTGATGACAAATTAATCAGATGAATTTCTCTATGTTTCATTATCTACGTGGGTTTCATTATTAGATCAAAGAAGCCATTAGCTTGTGACCCATAGCCTGCAGACAATGTCTTATTTATCAATACCACTTAGGAGTTGGGAGATTTTTTATAAACTCTAGATTTCAAATTGCTTCTTAAATATCAGAAGATTGGGCATCATTACAGGGTCAGCATTCCCATAAAGCCACAGTCCCTTTATAAAAAGGCCGTAGTTGAAGAGTAGCCTACCAATGTCCCTACCACTCTCTATTACTTCTGTGCCGCTAGGGCCGTGTCTTGGTTGCCAGTCATCATTGTGCTGGTGCACTTGGGCACGGTAGGCATTTGAGCTTGTGGCTTGTGATCTATAATCCAGACCCCTTTGTACCTATTAACTCACAACAACCCATTTTACAGAGGAACCAGACAGACAAGGCATAAATAACTCACTCCAGAGTTCTCGTATCTGGCAAGTGACAGAGTGGGTTTTGAACTCAGATGATCTGGCTCCAGAAGAGTGCTCTTCACCACCATGGTGAAGCGGTGTCGTCTCTTACTATAGGGCTGTCTCTTACTATATGGCTATAACAGAGACAATTTGAATTGCTTCCAAATTTTTCTTATAGGTACATCTTGCACCCCCCAAACCATACTGGCTTCAAAGGAATGAAATGTATCATATTTCCTTTATATTTTACTTAGCATATTTCCCCCAAATGCCTTCTTGATTCACTTGATCAAGAGAAGCTGCATAAGCAAACACATTTCATAATACCCCTCACCACACCAGGAAACTAGCCAAAGTCTGGCTCCCCAACAGCAAGTCCAATATTGACCAAAGCTGCCATTAGCTGGCAGCCCACACAGTCAAGGATGGAAGTGCCTTCACACTTCTCACAGTGACAAACATCCCTGGCTTGCATTACATATCCTTTAGGCTGATGACGGGAATACACACGTATTAAGTTTCATCACCCCTCCATTTGGTTCACTGTGGGTTTAACCAAACAGCTGCCTGGGAGCCTCTCCTTTCACTTAAATTAGTTCTACTTCTCTACAGTTCTGATTTACTGACAAAGCATTCTCTTTATCTGCTTGTGGCATACGAGTTTTGTCTAGGCAGAAATTGTGGTTGGTACAATTGCCAGTTGGGTCATTTAGCGTTTCCATGTGGGACACTGACTAGAGAAAGGTATTTTAATTCCCAATTAGTCTATATCAGCAAAGGAAATGTATTTTCCATTATTTCTTTACTGTGGATTCTGATTCATAAAATATCTTAAGAAAAACACATTTTACGTTACTGAGTCTTTGATTTCCCAGGGAAACTAATAAATAATCAACAAAAATATGATTAAAGACTGCTTGAACTACCATCCAAAAAAGGAACTCCAGCCAGCAAAGAATCCTTCTGATCCAAATCTTTTTATTCCTAGAAACAGAATTCTTACTTAGCCTTTCAAAAGCCTGATGAAGGCTTCAGCTAAGTTTTGACATAAGATTTTCATATTCAAAATTTCTGTTGAAATAAGGGGAGAAGGAATACAGATCTTGAAGCTGCATTAGGCTGAAATAGAGCTTAGTAAGCAAGAAAGGGAAATTACTTCTCTATAATTGGAATTCTGTCCTAAAAAAATCCCTTTGAAATCATGTTCAGCTACTTTCCCGTTATGTGTCCCTGAAAAACTAACTTTAACCCTTTCTGGAACTATCTATCAAAAATTATTTGATATTAATACATTTCTCTGGGAAGAAATTTCTGGGCAATGGTCTGTGTCATTCAGAACTTAATAATGAATTAGTAGTGCCCAAGGGTGCTTCACACATTTTTTAAAAGTGCTTTTCTGGGACATGCCTTCCCATGATTACACAGTTGCTTATATTTACATATGGCATTCATCTTGGCCAAACAGTACTAAGGTACACTTCCCAATCTTGGTGCATTTATCATTGAAATCATACCACTAAATTTGTTCCAGTTGCAGTTATTAATACTAGATTGCAGCTTCTTTGAAGAAAAGGAGTTTCATACATTTGATCCAGTTTAATGCATGCTACTTAACTTCTACTCTTTTCCAGTTTTCTCTTCTGTAAAATGGAAATAATGTCTTCCACAAAGAAGGCTCATGAGGATTAAATGAGATAGTCAAGTAACATGTATTACATGCATTATATTAGCATAGTTTTGGGGATATAGCAATGTTACAGTGCCATTAATATTTTAATACAGCTAATGTTACAAGAATTTGTGTGTGTGTGTGTGTGTGTGGTACTGGGGATCGAACTCAGGACCTTGTACTTGCCAGGCAGGTGCTTATTCCACTATATCCCCAGCCCCACATAAGAATTATATACAGTACGGGGATATAAAATCTAGCATATGTTTTCTAGAAAAATGAGATGGAAGGTTTCCCTCCCTGGAAGATTTACTATGATGTGAAGACAGGAGACCTAATATTGACTAGAGATAGCTCATAATCCTAAGGTACTTGGTTAGATTTCTACTTTATGAGAATTGGTGTCTTGTATCAAAACCAAAAAGGGGTTATCTGGCATTTGGGAAATTCACATGTGGGTGTGTAAAATGTCTCACTTTGTCCTCTTTCTAAGGATATAAACTTATAAATGGTATGTGATAATATGGATCATACTTAACACAGTAGTTATAAACTAGTTTCATGGACTAGCTTAGCTCATTATAAGGGTGAGCAAATATCAACCTACATTTGATGTGGAGATAGGTCCATAGAATAACCCAATACTGGATATTCTGTTACTTTACTTGCTACATTTTTAATAGAATTTTTTTCTCTAAAAAGATAACATTCTAATGAAGATCATCAAACACTTAAATGTCTATTTCTTAATTATTTCCTAAAAATTATAATATAAAACTCATGGTCTATTGCCTGGAAATAAAAGCAAAACTAGTTTGCAAACAATGTATTTTGTGTTTTAAGAAAAACTTGGGAGGGAAGTCAATGAAAAAATATGAAGTGTCACACAAACAGAATGTAGTATATGAGTCATATAATATTTTACACCCTATCTAGAATTGAGAAAGGACAGGAGCTAATGTTCTCTGTTTCAGAGTACTACAGCTTAATGTGCTCACAGAAATTATGTTTATTCTTAGGATGGAACAGTATTAAACATGCAGCTACTGAAGAGATCCCTTACCATACTTTTTTAAAAGTAAAGAATATAAAATATAAAATGACTTGAGATCTCATTTGTATAGCAAAGCTGTCGATCAAAGATTATATATACTGAGAAGACACACAGCCTTCCTTTTTAAAACTGGAACTATTTCTATCTTAATTTCCTATGACAAAAGCTCTCAGGAAAACTTGAGAGAGAAACTCTGGAGTATCAAGACATAGATGTAACCTCAGGAAAATCCATATGAACCTCACTTTGCCAATATGCACTTAATATAATGCTTAGTAGGTGACATTGGATGATGAGGAATATAAATAAATTTTTTAGACATAGTAACATCTGTCTAGATCCTCTCTTCTTCTCATAAATCCATCATCCAGAATCTCATGACACAATCTGGGGCTCATACCAACAAGTCTTTGAAGAGGTCTTTCTCATAAGTGTCTACGCCTTGGCCCAGCAGAAGGCCAACAACTCAGTGTAATGAGGCCCAAGCCACACAGTCTCCCCTGTCGTCGAGATCTGAGATAAGGCAGGAAGGCTACCAGTATTTCTTTAGATTTTCTCACAATTCTATAAGGGTGCACCCCTGGAAAGCATGGGTGGATGTATCTGGAAAGGAGAATAAATCATCTGTTTCACGGTATTATCCCTTTCCCTCCCAGACAAGGCTGCCTGTGGAGAGGTCGGAGACCTGGCCCAGAAGCACTTGAAGGAGGAACCACCAAAGAGAACCTGCCTTCTTCCAGCAGAGAGTCAACAAAAGCTGTCCCGCTTTCTCCACGGTATCTCTACTTCTTTAGTGGATCAGGTGCTAGAAAGGAAACTTCGAAACTCTTACTAGCACCTTTGAGATGAACAGAAAATAGAATCATCCTTGTAAAGTTGGCATACTACTGAGATACCTGAACACTCATGTTGACTGTGGCAGAATTCACAATAAATCAGCTGATGTGTCTATCAACAGATAAATGGATAAATAAAACGTGTATTTATACACAATGGGGTATGATTTAGCTGTCGAAAAGAGTGACATTTTGAAAAGAGTGAAGACATATGGCTAGATTTGGAGATGATCACGCTGAACAAAATAAGCCAGACTCAGAAAGACAAATATTGTATGTTCTCCCTTATATGTGGAATCTAAAAAAGATGACATGAAAGTAGAAGGGAGACTATTATTCGACAAGAAGAATAGAATAAAAAGGAGGGAAAGGTGGTGTAAAGGAGGATAATGAGAGGATGAATATGAACAAAATATGTTATATGCAGTAAATATCCTCTCCAAGAAATGCGAAGGTAGAGAAGAAGGTAGGGTAAAGCGAGTGAAGGGAGCAAAGAGCGACCAAAGTACGTTATATACCCGTACAAATGTGCCCGCAGGAAGCCTGTCAATCTGTATGACCAAACGCACTCATAAAAAATATGAAATAGAAGACAGACAGACAGAAAGACAAAAAGAGAAAGGAAGAAAGAGAGAGAGAGAGACAGACAGACAGACAGACAAACTGACTGACTCTTGGGTACTCGAGGACTAAGTCAGCGGAAGAAAAGTCCCACACATTTGGTGTGCCTATGCAACACATGGACGCACACGTGCGGGAGAACTAAGGAAAAATCACATCCCCGGCCTTCAGGGGGCTTCCAATACGATGTCAGTATCCCCACATCCAGTGAACAGAAATAGGGTATGATTATAACACTGTAAGAGGAAGGAATACTTCTGAGACTGAATAGATGGACCCAAGTAAACTAAATTATGAACAATACTTTACAAATTCACAAACAGATCATGATTTTGAAGTCCACTTTTTTCCATGCCTCTGGGGCCCCTCTGGCAATTGTGTAAGAATAATTTTTGTCATCAAGGGGCAGAAAAATGGGTCTGTCAGGCCCAAGTTTATTCTTTAGAATATTCTACTTATGAATGATTAATTTTAATTTTAAGAGTTTTATTATATTGAATGAGTAACAGGAAAAATAATGAAGTTTTGAGTTTTTAATGTTGTTCATAAAAAAGCATCAAAATTTTCAACACTGACTTTTTAGGGCACAAAACCTAAAAAAGAACATTAGAAATACATTCCCACGTGAACTACAATGAAAATACCAAAAGCACGCTACAAAAAGTCTTTATGTCAATTACTACATCTATAATACGAACAACTACTTTAAAGATAACAATACACAATGTACCGACCATTGTTACTCTGCTACAATCTTGTTTTGGAATTTTATACCACTGTTTTTATTGTTTTCTTTTCTTTAAAATAAAAAACAGTCTGCACACACGACAACAGCTTGTTCCATACATTGGTATCACTTACACTGACAGCACTTTGGCTTTTCTGGCCTTTTTGTAAGACACACTTTACATCTCCGTGGTCTTGCTGTTTTGTCAGGAGGTTCTTATTATATTACACAGTATGTTGTTAACAGGAACATAGAATATCAATAAAATAGGTTATTAAATTCTTAATATGTATTGTGTGCTTAGAATAGAGACCAATATTTTCACATCAGCTCTACACTTGCCTACAAAACCTAAAAGATCACATTAGGAATAAATTCCTATATGAACTACAATGAAAACATCAATAGAACTCTACAACAAAAATAAGCTTTGCCTCAAGTGTCACACCTAAGGCAGTCTTCCACACGATGACTGCGTGTTCCATGCACACGTCTCACTTAAACACTGACAGCACATGTGCTTAGCTTTCCTTTCCTACGTGGCAGTCCTTTTTTTTTTTTTTTTTTTTTTTGTGGTACTGGGGCTATGGACTCAGGACCTTGTGCTTGCCAGGCAGGCACTTATTCCACTGAACTATCTCCCCAGCCCCTACGTGGTAGTCTTACCACCTCTCTTCTTGTTTGTTAGGAGCTTCCTGCATATTGTACAACATGTCCTTAGCAAGGAAATAAGGTACCAATAAAATAAAATAAAATATCAAATGTGTACTGAGAGCTTAGAATAGACAAACATCACTGTGTACTTGCTTACAAAACCTAAAAGGTAACAGCAAAAAGAAAAACCTATGCAAACACAAACCAAAGTCCACCACAGAAATAATCTTGGCTTCAAATCACACTTGTCAGTCTTCATATATGACAACTGCATGTTCCACACACAAGTCTGTTTACTGAAATAGCACATATGTTTTGTTTTCTTATCCTTTCTTGTCAGGCACAGTTAACATCTTCTTTGTTTTCCTGTTACTGCAGTAGATCTTTACGATGCTGCACCTGCCCATTTACCTGTCAGCTTTACCAGTATGGTCCACAATTTTGGGGGGTACTTCTGTGGGCAGAAACATTTTCTTTTTTCTCTGCTATAAATGACCTCTTATGAGCTCCAGTCCTAATCTCCTAAGAAAATTTCTCTGTGATATTTTGCACTTGTTATATTTTGTAAACTATCAAGCTATTTGGGCCACACGTTTAGAATTGAGTAAAACACAACCACTGGCCAACACTTTGTGTTTCAAGTGACATCATGGTTGCTGCATGACTCATCAACAGCATGTACTCCACGTTCAGTTTTATTATTGAAAGTTTCCATCTCAGGCTTCTGTTCTGTCAAGGTTTCCCTATCAGTATTTCCATCATGGTGAAATGCTGACATCAGCAGTGCCATTTTGCTTTTCTTTGCCATATACCAGGCCAATGTAGACTTTTCTGAAATCTAAGGACTGTACTATACAACTCTCTGTTTTGAAATTGCAATGTTTCATTGGGCATTTCTGTTTTACTCCTGTATACAGTTCCTACACTGGTCAATTTGTGCTGTCAGCATATGTAACATCAATTGGAAATGGGTAAACCAATTGTTCAATGTCACATTCCCATTAGTTTGGGACATGGGAGCAACAAGTCTGTTCACAACATCATTCAGTGTAGTGCTATATGAATAAGGACCTGATGGTTGAGTTCCAGGATAAATTTCTAAACTGAAAGCATAGTAAGCTTTTGCACCTACAAGAGCATAAATTTTTAGGCCATATTTTGACCCACTGCTTTTCTGTAAGTCTTTTATATTCCTGTGATCACCATGAGAAATCCCTGCTAAGTACAGCTCACCTACGAATGCTTTCAGTTCACCTAGTGAGGTGTCACAATAAATTTTTGAATATGGCTAATAGTGCATACGGAAGGTCTGAATTAGTTTTCTGCCTGTGTGTATTTCACAGGATCTTGCAGTATTTCATCTGTTACAATTTCAAACACTGAATAGCAGTGCTGGCATTTTGTCCAACATATTTCACCCCTATTAAGACCCTCACTATATTTTCAGACCTAGTTCTAACATTGGATCGTTCCATCTGGTTGCGTGGCCACTTTACATTTGTGCACACCAGTCAAACATGTACTCATGCTGCTATTCTCTCCATATCTGAATCAGGGAGGCCTGCATTCTGTGTCAGTATCAGCCAATTCTTGCTCCATTTTACCGCCACAGGAACTCTGGCTTACACAGTCAGTGTCAAAGTCTCTATAATAATAATCATCATCACCCACCCACACCACTCTTCTGTGATGAAAGCAGGCTTTTTTACCATAATGAGTCATCTTCATAATTCATGCATGAGTAATCTGAAGATTTACTTTTGACCTCCTCCAAAACTTACAAGTCTGGTTTATCATGTGCTATTAGTACTAGAAAAACCAAAAGGAGACTTTAAATTTTAAAGATAAAAGCATGAAAACATATTAATAAATACACAGACATAAATACAACATAAAAACAATAAAAGCAACACAGAATTTCAGCCAAGGTGACAGGAAGTTAACAATGGTTGTGATATTACATATTGTCATTTTCAAATTGGTTTTCAGATAAACAAACATAGGCATGTAAGATTGATCAAATAAACATTAACTGTTCCTTTTAATAAACCAATAGAGTCTACTAGACCCTCTGTGACACTCTGGTAAACATATACAAAACCAGTTAGAGCATAAAGGTAGGTCTAAATCTGTTCTGCCACTTTTGCACACATGTACACTCCTTGCTGTTGGTCATATTAAGTGGGTAAACACATAGTTTGCTTCCTGCACCCCTCAGGGTAAAGTACTGAGATGCACAGCTGGCTACTGTAATGCTAAAGTACAAATTTCCAGTAGGAAAGTTAAGGGATGGGGCCACTGGACCCAGGCTTATGCCCCAAGGGTGAGGGCAATACATCTCAACCTTCCCTACATCTCAGTATATATCAGACAGGAACTGAAGGGTCCCAGAGAGAAGGCTTGCCACAATTCCTAATACTCCGTGTGCTCTTACAACACTAGGCTGGCAACCAGACACTCAGCCGACAGGCAGAACAGCAGTAATACTCATTCACTCACTTAGCACACAGGTAGTGAGCGCACGCCCAGCCCTCGGCTGGGGCCTGATAATATAACAGGGGACAAGACAGCCATGGTCCTTACTCTTTGACAGAGTTCATCTTAGGAGGAGACACAGGATAAATCGGCAAAGGAAGAAACTCAGAGTAGCAGGATGACAGGTGTGAAGGTCCGAGAGGACCGGGAGGTAACTACTGAGAGTGGTCAGGAAAGGCCTCTCCAAGGAGATGATCTCTGAGTAAGAAGAAACCCAAGGTGAGGGTAGCAGAGCATTTCCGGTCAAGAGAAGAGCAAGTCCAGAGGTCTACAAGAAAGAACAGAGCCCATGTTGCAGGACGAACAGGGTTGAGTGCACACAGCGGTGATGGGAGTAGAAGACCAGTTTTGCTTCTGGTGCAGCAGGGGTCTTAAGCAGAGTAATGACCTGGTTTCACATAGATTTTTTAAAGTTATACTATTTTTGTTAAAAACAAATTAAGTATAATTCACATGCCATATAATTCACTCATTTCAAATATAAACTTCAGTGTTTTTAAGTATATTCTTCCCTGCTCACTTAACTCCTGACAACCACCAATCTACTTTCTGTTTCCATAGATTTGCCTCTTCTGGACATTTCACATGAATGGAATCAAAACATGAAGTATTTTGTGACTGGCATTTACTTTTTTCCATGTTTTCAAAATTCATCTACGTTGCAGCATGTTTTAGTACTTCATTATTTTATTGCCAAGTGGCATGCAGGTATTATGCCCCTTGTTCCTAGGACTGGGGCCTGAAACCAGGGCCTTCACAGTGAGTTACATCCCCATGCATATTTATTTTATTTCAAGACATGGTCACAGTAAATCACTCTGGCTGGGCTTGATATTGGGATCCTCCTGTCTCAGTTCCCCAGATCACTAGGGTTATAGGTGTGCACCACCATGTCTGCAATACAGCACATTTGGATTAGACATTTGTTAGTAAACAAACATTTAGGTTGGTCCTGCTCTTTGTCCAGTATGAATAATGCTGCTCTGAAAACTCATGTACAAATTTTGTGTCAACACAAGTTTCCATTTCTCTTGGGTAACTAGGAGTGAAATTGCTGAGTTGAATGTTAATTCTACATTTAGCCTTTCTGAGAACCTCCGGATTGTATTTCAAAGTGCACCATTTTACATCCTCACCAGCAACGCATGAGAGTCCCAAACCCTGTTAATACCTGTCTTTTTGTCGACATAAATTTTTAAGCGAGTACTTAAAATTTTTTTTGAAAATTATCAATGCTTTAAAAATAATTGTAGAAACTGACTGCTTATTAAGAGCTTTAAAGATCTGAAGTGACTAGAATTCTAAAGGGTAATATGGTAGCAAAGGAAGCAGAAATCTTTTGCTATGAAACTGCCAAGTGGAAAATAAAGACAATGAGATAAAGTGGAATAACACAGCTTTGCTTAAAGTTAGATAAAAATGCATTCAAGAAACTAGAAAAGGCCCTGGAATGGTCAAACTCAGAAGTGAAAGGTTCTCTGGAGAGCTTATCTATTTTTTCTTTTTTTTTTTTTTGGCGGTACTGGGGATCGAACTCAGGACCCTGCACTTGCTAGGCAAGCGCTTATTCCACTGAGCTATATCCCCAGCCCTGGAGAGCTTATCTAGCTTAAACCCTATTTTATAGCTGAGGAAATGGGTTCAAAGAAATGGCATGACTGCTCCAAGGTCACACGCAGATGAGCGGCAGAGCTCGGCTCAGAGTGCAGGCTTCTTGACTCCTAGTTTTTTTGTTGTTAGGAATCCTGATGAATCAAAGAAACGGCTCAAAGGTAAAAGTATACCTAGTGGTTCCAACTCTGCCATTCATCACACATTATACCAATTAAAAGGCAATAGATGGGTGATCATTGCTGTGCTTTAATCATATTGTGTTGTCTAAGACATGCTGATGGACATGTGTTTTGGAAAGTCAAATAAAACCACAGAGTTGGTTGTCACTGGCTCTACTTCTTTAATTTACACAGGCTCAGCTTGCCTTTGGGGAATTTATAGACCAAAGCAAACCTGTCCCCTACAGACACTGTGGCAACGGTTCTTAAAGGAGAGTTATTCTCTTTGTTGTGGCAGTCACTTATAATCAGAGAAATCAGAATGTTAACATGATTCCAGAGAATTACACAGTAGCTTCAGATGGACCAGAATCTGTCCGCTTTAGCCATCATAGAAATTACCAGTAGCTGTGAAAAACTGTCCACAATCCAGGATCTGTTTTAGGCCCCAAACACCAAGAGGATTTTTCCCTCATAAATATATCTGTTCTCCTTTCTCCACCCTATACCCCCTTCCTTTTCTTTGAAATTTGAGTAGAACTCCTATGCCTGCTGACCTGTTGGAATATACTTGCTTGTTTGCTTTCTCCTATGTTTTTCTTAATGCAATAACTTCAAATGTCAACATAAGCTGACAAGTAAATCCTCAATCAAAATAAGTTTGCAATCAAACAGGAGGAGGAAAAATATCCTATAAAAAGCCAGCTGTAGAGTTTGTTGAATAGTGGCCAAATCCATGGCCAAAGCACTAACAGAGCACAAACATTTATCATCAGACAAGATCATTCCTGATTTCTTATTCAGCAACCAGCATTGCTCGATGCTTTCCTTTGGGACTCACCATTTCCCCAACTTCATATGTATTGCAGCAAGTAGAGAGACCATAGCACAGTGACTAGATATATACCCTGACTACATTTCTCAAAACCAGGGGTACAGATAAAAAAGAACATCTGTTAATCCAGAGGGGGGAAAAGACCAGGTATGTCAGTTTTAAAAATTTCCCCGAGAGGTAGAAACAGCAAATTAATGAGATCGTCTGCAATGTTTTCTGTACAGAATCAAGACTTTCCCATTTTAACTTGCTACAAAGTGTGGGAGATTCTGCACAATTAATGGCACATTCTGTATCAGAGGCAAAATGAAATCCAGTGGAGTTGCACATGGAAAAAGAAGACAATGCCGGCCAGCCAGGAACCAGCTGCTTTCATGGGATCTTTCATAGCTCAGGGACTACCAAGCAAAACTGCACACCATGCTAAGTTATGAAAACTCACCTTTTAATGTAATTTTTCATTTTTCACCATAAACTCTCCCTTTCTTTCCCCTTTGTTTGGTGGCTTTGGCCCAGTGGCAGCTTGTCTCCTAGGCCTAAGCTGAGAGGGATGAGTTACAAACCCAAATCCCAGTGTTTGTTAAGGGGATTTATGCATTAGGTTCTCTGAAACTTTACCCGGAAAGTGTTCCCCATTCCTCCGCAGGGTTTCCGGAAGGGAGAAATCCCCTCTGTGGATCTCCCCTTGACTTGACGTCGGATACGGGCAAGTATAAATCCTGTTAATGACTTCTGCCTGTGGCTGACAGGTCCTGGTCCTGGGTAGAAGCTGAGTTTTCCAAGGCTGCTTTTTGCTTATTTCCAAAGAGGATTTACGGCATGACTTCCACTGTGAGCATCAGCATGCCCCA
The DNA here is from genome assembly GCA_004027595.1 of Dinomys branickii. Lineage (NCBI taxonomy): Eukaryota > Metazoa > Chordata > Mammalia > Rodentia > Dinomyidae > Dinomys > Dinomys branickii. Next base: position 134,474 of record PVLD010002518.1, read on the forward strand.
CGATGGCTGTCAACACCCTGGACCTACTTGGGTGCTCCAAATGGAGCAATCTAATTCATGCTGTCAGATATGGGAGCCTAAACATCCAACACTTAGAACTTCAAATCATATTGGGTAAAATCTAAGCACTCTGTTAGAATCTTCCAGGGGAAGGTACTCTTGCATATATTAGTCTTCATATAGAGTAGTTGTAAGGTTTTCTTTTGGGAATTTCCACAATTCAGAGGAATGAACATGTGTGCATGGAAACTAACTGAGCAAACCAATCAACATGTACCTTATCTCCTAGTCAAGTGAATTGTTTCAGGGACGGACATATAATTCAATCAGACTAGGGACACATGTTGGTTAGAAACTGGGACTTCTGAGAAACAGAAGTGTTGCCACTTTGCTAGGACTCTGATACAAGTAGCATATGTGCAACTGGGAGCTACTACCATCTTGCAAGCAGGACAGAAGAGGTTATAGTTTCTGCTGCCATGAGGAATATAAGAACAGAACTAAGAAGAGTCTAAGAGCAGAGAGATGGGTCCCAGTAATATGGTTAATAGCTGGATCGAGCTATTCCTGAAGCTAGTTAACCATGCATTTTTAATTCACATTGGTCAATAAGCTCTTTTTAACTAACTTCCCTTGAGGTAGGACTTCTGTCTCTTCTAAAGGGAAGAGTACTAACAGACAGCTGGGCTCACTAAGCAGATTCCTGGTATCTAGATTAAATCGCTGACCTTCACCCTAGAACACAGAAACAAACTATTACAAAATTCTTCATATCTTGAACAGAGACACTAGCTGAAGTCCTTTCTATTTCCTCCCTTGTGTAACTTCCTATACCTTTGCTTATCTCATCATTCACCCTCCCTGGCTCCTGTGTCTTTAACTGCTCTTTGTTTGTTTTGCACCGTTTTTCCGCTCTCACCATGTAAACATGCCCCTGACGCTCTTATCTGAGGAAATGTCTCCTTTTGCCCATCTTCTGGTCTGTTACCCCTAGAACTACATGTCCCTTCACAGTCACAATTTTGAAGAAGTACTCTACTCACCCTGCCTAATGCCTCAGTGCTGCATAGGATGTTGTTAAAAGAAGTGTGTGTGTGTGTGTGTGTGTGTGTGTATAAAAGGGAAAGAGGGAGGGAGAAAGAGAAATTTCGAAAAACGCTCCAGGCAGGTAGCTCCTCCTACAAAATAACATTCAACATGAGGGCATCAAGGGCTCTGGGAATTTTAGTTAACCCACTGTTATCACTTCAGCATGGAAACAAGCTCCGTCTTTTATTCGGCTTTAAGCCACTTCTTGGGCCCAGGGCTCTGAGGAACACATTCTGGAAAATAATGATTTATATTCATTGTCTCCTGTGTCTCACCACTCACAGTGAATATAATTTACTCAAACTTATAACAATATATTTTTAAAATAACAAAAATACAGAATAAAATTATAAGCTTATTTGTAGCTACCAAAAGCTTGGCCAAATCTTAATAGACAAGATCAAAATCAAGTACGGACAAATGTTATCATTCACAGTTGCTGAATTTTCTTTCTTTTTTTTAATGTCTCTTAGCCTTAGGACATATTCCCTCTGCATTTGCTACCTCTTCCCTTCCTCCGGGGAACTGTCCCTCTTCTTCTAATTCTTCACCCCATGCAGGATTTCACTGTCTTCTTACCTGAATTTTCACAGTACTCAAACACACCTTATCAAAAGATGGTAACTCATACGCGTATTAACTGTCCCTTTACTCACAGTCTGCCTTACTAAATTCCAAGTTCCTTAGGGATGAAAACCACTTTTCAGTTCTGTATCTCAGAATCCTGAGGTGCCAAAACTATGATAGAAAAATTTAATGTGTCTTGAATGATCAGTGTCTCAGGGTGATGCAGTGGGTCTTCCCTATACTTAGAACAGAGGTCAGCCAGCAAATTTCTCATGTATTATGTTGTAACATCTTCCATATCTTTTAACCAGTTGCTATTTTTCCTCTTAGGATGCTGTCGGCATTTTTATTTTTTCCCTCTAAAAGCAACTGACTCAGTTAGGATGTGTTCTTTTTCAAGCAGCAGAAGACCAACTATCAAAACCTTAAACCAGCAGGACACTTATTATTTATTTAACAGAAGTCTGGAGGTGGAAGTTTTCAAGGTTGGCCACCATGGTTCCAGACTCTTTCTGTCCTATTCGCCTAACACAACTGTAATAGCCTTTTGTCCTCATACTTGTCATCTCCTGGTTAAAAGCTGGCTGTTAAACCTCCAGCATCAAGTTCTCTCACTGTGTGCAAAAGCAGGAACCTCTGAAAGGGCAAAGAATAAGGCTCTTTTTAACAACATCAGGCTCTGCCTTTGCACCAGGAGAAAAATCCTTCCCAGAAGCTCCCTAGCAGCCTCTGCGTTGTGTCTCACAGGTCAGAAGTTGTCAATCCCCCTGCACCACCCCACCTCCAAACATATTCATACTTGGCAAGGGAAGCTGGGAAAGTGAGCATCTAGTAAAGGGAAATAAAAACATCATGGCTGGGCTTAATCCAACTATGATTTTCCACCTCGGCTGGCAGAAGGGCCTGTATCCCCTGAAATCAAGTTGCCTACAAGTTGAACAAAAATCAGATTCTGTTAGCACCAGTGAAGAAGGCAGGGTGAGGGGAAGGGTAGGCTGCTGGGTAGGTAACAATGTGTGCCTGCCAGAATAACACTGGTACGGTTGCCAGGTACCCGGCTGTGAAACTGAAGATCAAGTTTCTAGACCCAGGTTTCTGGTCAGCTCCTGACGGTCTCTGGGTACAGTGTCCGCCAGCTCAGTCATGGGGTGTCTTCCGTGGCTTTGTGTGGACTGACTGCTGACTTGGAAGACAGTAAAAGAGCTTCGATTTACCCAACTTCTTATTTCAGGCATTTCTCAGCACTTTTCTTTTCTCAGCACTTTTAAAGGCAAGAAACCATTCGTTCATGCATTCATTTCATAGTTTCTATGCGTATCTCTTGTGACTGTTTGGGGGACAAAGGTAATGCAAACAACTTCTGTCCCAAAGAGACTCACAGGTGAATAAGATATACCTACATACAACATATACCTACATACATAGGCAAGTGCACAAGTGTGGACAGTGTCACGGACGACAGAGGAGGGCCAGCCTGCTGGACTCCAGCAGAAAGAACCAAGCGGGCTATGGCACACAACTTTACAGGCTGTTTTCCATAGAGTGTACATGAGAAAGCCCTGGATACTGAGTTAAAGGCTCACTTACAAGAAGCATCTGAGTTGGACACGAAGGAAGAGTGCAATCTGGGAGGACACGATGAGGTGGAGAGAAAAGAATGTAAGCAGGGGTGAGGGGGCTTACAAACGCACAGTATCGGGGAAGCTTAGGGTACAGTCACCGTCCTGGAGCATATCCGTATGGAGAGGAGATGGGAAGGGGTGGTTAGCAGAGGAAACAGAAGAGGAGGCCTAAAGGCATGGAAAGCTTTTTAGAACCTGACTTTATCCCATAGCCGGCAATTGAGAGTCAATGAAAGTTTTAAAGCATTAAAAGTCACTCCTTCCTTCAGAGGTTATGGAGGCCAATCCCATGTGCAAATTAAATAACTACTAAATTGCAGCACTCCTATATTATTACAAATGAAGCTTAATAAAGACAAAGAACTTATTGTAATATTAGAGAACTAACTGTCAACTGTGTCTCTAAGTTTTTAAAGAAACTATGATAAAATGAATCCCTGTACTTTGTCCTCCCATAAAACTGAACAGGTTTAGGGATACAGCCTGTAAATCCCACAATTATTGAAAGCACAAAGCACAGCCTGACTATGTTATCGCTTTTAAATAACACTTCACCAGATTCTGGTTCCCAAAACCACTTTTGGGAAAAATGCTTTCCTGAGTGACATCACCCCATTTTCCATATAAAATAAAATAAAAAAGGGTCATATTCAGAAATAGCAAGCTAGGAGAGGAGGACTGGTATACCCTAAGAGCCTGGTATGGAACCCTGTATTGCCTTGAGAGAAACAAAGAAATAAATTAAAAATATAAAAACCCTCAAATACATATAGTTGAGCTTAAAAGAGGTGGGTTAGTTTTCCCAAATCCATTAATAATATAAATCACAGTATTTCATATTCACAGTCATCTCTGAAAGTTCTCCTCTTAATTGCTCTATGGCATCATGTTTTATTTTAGTAAAGTTCAGATTTTATTGCCAGGGACTAATGGGCATAGAGTCCCTGAAGAACTTGTTTTAAAACATCAGCCAGTCAACCATAAAAGGGATATTAAAACAGCTATAGAGGCTAAATAAGAATTAAAAAGTATAGCCACTTATTTTTAAATTAGAATCCTCTTTCACATTTAAGAATATAATAAAATGTGTCATAAACTTTCTACTTTCATTCCAAAGTATTGTAAGGATCGACAGTAATACAGACACAATCCTTCTATGGTTTAAGCAGCACCCATTAAAATCAAGCACTGTTTTTAAGCATTATTGAAGGCATTTTAATATTATGATTATTATGTCATAAAAACCTTCCAGGGATAGAAACAGAAAAGAGAAACAGGGGAAGGATCTAATGAACAAGGCTGTTAATAAACTTATACCATCAATGGATCAAAATTTATAAGCTAACCAGGGCCAAATCGGTCCTAGTATAGACCTAGATAAAATGTTTAGTCTAACTGGAAGCTACAAAATATATTCAGATGAGATTTGTATGGATCCCTATGAATCACTCTGGATCCTCCCTATGGGGTAGATTCTAGTCTTGAACCTCTTTAATGAGCACGTAACTCATTCATTTAATAATACATTCTGTTCTTCACAAAGGTGTGCTACCCATGGCTAATAAAGTAGCCCCATTTTAGATGTAAGAAACTAGTGGTGGTGGGGGGGAAATAAATCTCCTAGTGCTGCTTCAAGTCACCTCTAAGTGAGGCACTTGGCTCTCCAACACCCTAATAATAGGTTACAGTTCTCTTCATCTGGAAGCCAAGAGGAAGGTAGGAGTTGTTCCTCCAGCAGAGAACATCCACCTGATAAGCACTGCAGGGCCCAGTCCTACACAGAACATGGAAATGGCTTTTCAGGCTTTCTTCTGAAATGGGGCACCAGGCACAAAGAGAAAGCAGATGGCTTTTCTCAACAGAGGTGGTATCTGGCCAAATAGGACAGACACAGGATGTTCTGTAGAAAGGGAGCATCTTTTAGTAAACACGATCTCTCAAAAGACCTGAAACAGAGATCTCGGCAGAAATCCAGATAGTTGTCAAAAAAAAAAAAAAAGAAAAACCAAGAAAACAAACAAACAAAAAAAGAGGCAGTCAGCTCAGAGCAGGGCGGCAAAATGGCCCACATGCCGCTCGATTTCTAACTCTGCAGCACCTTCCGCTCCTCTACAGTTCTAAATCAAAGCATCTTGAACTGGTTTAGATTCGTCCCCAACAGGCACATTTGTAAAGATAAAAAGAACATGGTTGTTTTCCTTCCTCCGAAAGGGGGTTGGGAGCAGAGGACAGGAAGGTTCAGGCTGGCTGCACGGAGCAGAAGGAACAGGAAGAGTCGAGCAGGTTCTCATGGCCACGTTGGAAATGATCACGCTCAGCTGCTTTGAAACCTCTCCCGAAGTTGTCCTTTTCATCCCTCCTGGTCTCAGGGACAGCGGGAGGAAAGCAGAGTGGGGAGGTGCAGTGGAGAAAAGTGAGGTTTTTCTTCTCCCTCCCGCAGTCCCTGGCAGCGAGTCACTTGTCTAAACATTCAGTAGCCCATATGAACCTTATTTTAGAACAAAACAATTTCAGTTTTAAAGTGTTTGAATTGCTTTAGCTAAATCTGAGGATTTGCCTATTGACTCTGGAGCTGCTCCCTTTCCACTCTGAATGAAGGGAGAATTTTGAGACTGGAGCTATTCAAGGAGAGCCGTCTGTCCCGGCTCTCAGTCAAAGGGATGAGGGTTTGGGAAGAAAAGCCTACAGGTGATCCTCCAGGAAGCATACCAAGCAGTTATCAAAAACATACAAGTTCAAAGCAGCTCAATTTTCATATGTTAAATGTACTTGGATGCAGCCCCAGGCTCCTTTCTAGGTAAAAAATTGTGTTAAAACTGTTTGTACTCGCATACTTAGCAGACAAGGGAATAAAAAGCATGCGCCGCAATGGTGCCGGGTCCACTTCACCCTCATGTAACACAATAAATCAAACTTGTTCTCCTGGTGAAACACAATCTGATACTGTGTCCCAGGGTCTCCCGCCATCATGGTGGGTACTCATGTACCTCATCCATGGAAAAGAGCTGTCACCCCACAAACTCAGTCTGCTTAACAATTAACAGTGCGTACTAATCACAAGTCTACCTTGTTTTCCCGAGCACCATGATCTGGGTTTAACAGTGTATTAATAGCTGAACCGACTTAATAGCTGAACCTGAACACATCAAACAGGAGAAAAATAAGAACACACACTGAGACGCAGGTTATAGAAGAGGGCACACTTTGGGTGGCCTTCATGTAGCAGCAAGTCATCAAGAAATACACTTTATATTGTCATGAAAAGTCTACAGGGCACATACAAAAGGATACAACTCCCTCTGGTGTGCCCAGAAGGACTCTGGGAAAAATCAATGTCTATTTTCATAGGAAGAACGTAAAGGGAGAAAAATGAAAACATATATCCAGTCATTAGAAATGTACACAGAGCATGTAATAGCATGCTGGATATGTAAGATGTGCTCTACTAACGGCCACAGAGGCAAGAGAAGAGACAGGACTTACCTCTACTATGTCCACCTCCACCTCCACAGGAGGCAGGTCAAAATAACTCCACTGTAAGACTCAGGCTGACACTGACTGAGGCAGGCGCAGTGAGGTGGCTAAAACTCGGCAAGGTAGAGACTTCTGGAAGCAGGATTCTGGAGCGCTACTCACCCTGCAAGTCCTCGCTGCTAGAGAAAGAACTTTGGGAACTTACTCTGCCTACCAAACTGAGGAGTCTGCATCTATAAAATGAAGATAAAAGCCTATTCACTTAAAGTGCTATGTGGCACAGTGCTAAAGACTCCATAGGTATTAAGTTATCTCCAATACTGAGTGAAGTATTCAAGTTATTCTTATTTTACAGAAGAGGAAACTAGGGCTTGACAAGTGGCTTGCTGAAAGTCATTGTGCCAAATAAACGTGTGAATACAGGTCGATGTCTTTCCTTTCTACTTGCCTAAGTTTCCTGGATCTGAGTTGTTTTTTAGGATTAACGCTTCTAGACAACTGAGTTAGAGACCTCACGACCCTCCTCAAATCCTTCATCTCCCTTCCTACTCTTAATGTATGATCCAATCCTGTCACCCCATCTTTGCAGTGATCTTCTACCTCCTGATCTGCATTCTCTCTGCCCCACCTGAGTTGAAGATTTCACCATCTCTTGCCTTAACCACTGCCTTTTCTTTCCTCCTCATCTCTGCTCATTCTCTTCTGGATGCCTACAGGCTACATTCCACCTTTGCCTCTCACAATCCAATACATTCTTGCCTGCCCAAGTCAAGGAAGCTGCGCTGACCTTGCTTACTCCCTCTTCCGTGTTCTCAGTAAACATGACGAAATCTTTCCTAATGTCATAATTAGCAAATCACCTCCTCCTTGGCATCCTTCCTCTCCCAGAACCACCACCTCCACCAACCCCAATAACTAAACTCTGAGTGCCATGAACTCTGGGTCTTTTCATTTCTGTGGTATGTAAGTCTCCTAAACATGGTTTCCTAAAGTGGGAAAAAGCAAAGAGGGGGAAAATAGGAACATCTGACGTTTCTACCCATATCACAGACATGTGATGCAGATGACAAACCGACAGAAATAAAGAAAGAACAACAATAATCTTGGTATTATATGAGGTATGGCAAAAGACAGTGAGTATAAATCTAGGCCAGACTGCCAGGGCCAACACCCTAGCTCTACCATTTACTAGTCATGCGGCCTTGGGAAAGATTTTTTAAAAAATTCTCTGGGCTTCAATTTCTTCACCAATAAAAGAGGGGATAACAGTAATATCTATCCCATGAATTTTCCATAAAGGATAAATGAGACAGCACAGAAGCATTTAAAATACCAATTGGCACATAAGAAGTGCAATGAAGGGCAAATACGTTATCACATGGGTAGACTGTTTCCTTTGCTTACCATCTAAAAATACTAACTTCTTAAACTGGCATGAAAGAGCTTTATGAACTCGGTCCACGCCCCTCCCCCAGACGCAGAGCGGGACAAACCCTAAAAACCTGCACTGTCGAAAACTCCGCTGGAATGTTTTCTTCATCCCTCAATACAAGGCCCCAAGGTGAAAGCGCGATGCGCCATAAAGCTGGCTCCTCCTTACTTCATGTTGTTCTGGCAGTGAACAAGCCATTTGAAAGTACATTAACGTATTTAACAGGTCACCAAGTAGAAGAAAGCTAAAAGTTTAACCATATTTACAAGGAAGAATTATATGAAAATATTTTTATTGATGCTATAAAAGCCTCCATTAAAATGACTGCATTGAAAAGCTAAACATGCATGAAACAAATAGGCAACTCTTAAAATGTTACCTGGTTCCAGACAGTCCAAATTTTGTGTCTCATTAGCAAATAAGATAAATGACTTGGTCTGAAATGATGTTTTATAAATCCCATTAACGGGCTCTGAGGGAGGCAATGGTTCCCTAAACAGGAGAATTAATTTTCTGAGTTCAGTCCCCATTGAACATGCAAAAATGTGGGGGTACCTGGGGGGCTTACTGTTCATACTGTTTTCAGACTAATACTAATACTAGTCTCTAACAATTACATTTCATACTTTTCAAAGTACCTATACACTCATTATCTCCCTTGATCCTCACAAAAGCCTATGAGGCAAGTTGGGCAAATATTATTACTCTTGGGTGATTTTGTCGTTGTGTTTTGTTTGAAATAACAGAGAAGGATATGGTGGCTTCTTCCCAAAGTCAGTTTAAAGCAGAGTTAGGTTAGCCTTTTGGCTGCTGTTTGACTCTTCTCACTCTAAGGGAGCACAGGAGCCAGTGTCTGTGATGCAGAGATGGCCGTGTCCCTGTGCGCACAACCCCACAGCATGTGGAGGTTCTATTGCCACTTAAACTCTGTGCTGGATGCCTTACAGAGGATGGGCTAGGTTTCTTACTTTTAATTTTTTTTAACTTTTCAAAACATAGAAGTGATGTACCCTTACCACCATAAATAATGCCATAGCGCTTGGTATATACTTTTTTTTTTAATTTAAAGAGTAGGATATACTCCAATGATTGGTGAAATTTTGTTTTTGCCTTTTCTTGCCAAACAGAAATATGGCTTTAATAGAAGTTTACATCTGCGTGGTATTACATGCATGTAAAACAGATGTAACCTAATTACATTTTCATTTAAATTGCTAAATAGCTACTTAAGTAAAAAGCTAAAATAACATACAAACAACAGTTACTATAATAACAAGTGTACTTAGAATTAAACGAAAAGGATCAAAGCTGCAGCAGGCAGAATTTAAGCTGGTCTTTCAAAAAGACAGTGACATAACAATGCAGTCTTCATTTACACAGTGATTTAATGTCTCAGCCCAAAGTCGCAGCTCGGTTCAGCTTAGATACAGGGAAGAAAACCTATGGTAGAGTTTCTAGAAAGACTCTGGATTTCATGAAGAGTAGATATACTTTACCAGAGATTATACAGCAAAACTCTAAATTTAAAATTAGAATTCCAGGGCAATATAATCAGCTTGATTATAGTTTTAAACAGACCTGTCTAGGCTAAAATCAGAAGTCAGTTCCCAACTCAGAGATCTGAGCACCTTTTCTGTATTTTTAGCAGAAAACAACAGTGCATGTCACTGATTGCATATCCGTGACCCATCCCTTCCTGGGTCCCACACAGAGCTTCAGCAGAGGGACTGAGAGGGTTTGGGGTGACACTCAGCACTGGTGCCCTGGGAAGGCAACACATGGTCAGTCAGCACAAAGGAGCAGGGGAACAGCACGCTGCCAGTCAGCCGCTGCACGGGAAGCCGAAACCGTAAACAGAGCTCTGTGCGCAAACCGGAACCAGATTTGCTAGGCAACATCCAGTCCTACTTGCTCCTTTTCTATTTCAATCACAGTTTCAACTAAAGTGAATTTCAGGCATTTGGTGACAGTGGTTTCACTTTAAACAGAATGAGAATGGATTGTCAGAATGATGTAAACTTACTTCAAAATTCAAATGGCCTAACCGATAGACTATCACTAAGCAAAGGAGATTCAGAGTAGGAAGGCATGATGGAAATATTCCCACCTTAGTTTTCTTCTCTAAATCAAACCAGCCAGTTATTCTGAATTTTGCTCATCAGTGCAGAAAACAAAGGCCTAACTCCACTTGGCCATCTTTGATTAGTGGCCTGAAGTGCTTAAGGATTTAAAAAACTAAAGGGACCATCTATGCTAAAAGCACGATTCCCAAGTCTTGGCTTGGTCTCTTCAGACTGGCTTGCTGTTCATCTTCTGCCAAGAGGGTTTACAAAGTTTCACAATGCATTGAGAACATGTTTGTAAAAGGCAAGTAAAGGCTTGTCATGATTTTGCAACCAATTATTTCATTTGTATTTTATAAATGGGTCATAAATGTCATTGACTAATTGCCACCCTTCTCCCTCTCTCGTTTTAGCCCCTCCCCACACACACTGGAACAAACAGGCAACCTTGTACCACACTTGCCAGAGGCCAGGAATTAATGGCAGGTTTTAAACTCAACTTCACCTATTTGGAAGGACATCAATGGCAGCTGAGGACACACTGTAATTTTGCTACTCACTACTACACCTCTACCCTGGAAAACAATCACATTTCTATCATAACACTCTCTGCCCAAGAAACTCAGACACCAGGAAAAAAGGTGACAGCTAGACAACCCCCCCAAAAACCCAAAGAATCAATACTAAAATAATCATATTATGGTATCACTGACTTACTCAGGGTCTTTTGTCTACCTGATCAGTATGAAACCCGACATTAGCTCAAACTTCACACTACAGTGATGCTTTCTCTGCTTGACTCAGGAGCTAACTCTCTTCTGCTGATGCTCTGGAGCTCACGGAAAGGAAATGACCATACTGTCCAGCCTCAGGATGCACTTTAAATAACCACATTCCAGAGGCCAACCAACAGGGGAGACCAGTGGAGAAGGAGAAAATCACTTTGTGGTAGGTCAAAGGTCAGTAAGGAAAGCAAGCTGAGGGCAACTTTGCCCCATAAACTTTTCTATTCCCTTAAAAGTTACTCTTAACATAAGGTCTACGTCACCAAAAAGAAATACATGACACAAGATGCCCTCAATTTTAGGATGACTGTTTTTCACAAAAGGGTTTTAAGCCACAGAATGGCAATTGTTCAGAATGCATCAGACTGTACATCAGCTCCCTTGTGGAATGGGAAGATGCTGCCTTTTGCCAGTTTCTGAAAGTTGAAGTCACAATCTTGTGTTCTACAGACAAAACCCAGCCCTCAAACATGTTACCCAAGTGTTTCTATGAGTATATTTTATTTAAAACTGAAGATTCCTGGCTCCCTGCTGGGGAAAAGAAATCTGAGTACTCTACAGCAGTGGGCTTACATTCCCCATGGTGGTGGCTGGCTGGAGCCGAGTCCTGGCTAGTCCTTTTAGCCTAAGGTGTGCTTCGAAGTCCTTCCTTGTCTGCCAACTCCCTATTGTATCACGCCCGACCTGCTTCAGTACTGACAGGGCCTGCTGGCTTCTGCAAAGGTCTGAGTTCACCATTTCTGGTGGGTTTGTGTGTGCGTGTGTGTGTGGCTACTGATTAACTGCCCAGAAAATAATTACTTTACTTACTTGAAGGCAGACAGAAAAGGGTTTCAAAAACTCTAAATCCTGTGTGACAATCCCAAAGTCACCAAAGTCACACTCCACTGAGAGAGCGAGCGTGTGTATTTCAGAACAATGCAGGCCAGGCATCCTGAGGCCCGCCTGCAGACATCCCGGGCCCCAGTGCGCTCAGCCTGGCTGACCACTAGGTCAGCGTCTCCTCTAAATATTATCTAATACCCTAGGGGCTGTAGCATGTTTTAAAGGCAAACTATGAAAATGAACTGCATTATTCTCTAAAGGAAAAAAAAATACCTCAACAGATTCTAGTCTTACTTATTTTATTTTTCCAAAATTAAGTTTGCTAAAAAAGTCAAGCCATTAAACATACACGCTCAGCTTGACTCTTTTACACTTATGATGGAGAATAATCATCATTCCTCATGATATATTTTTTATAATGAGGACCACAAAAAATGCAGAGAGAAATCTCAGGATCTTTGGAAATAAAATTAATGTACATATTTTGCACAAGCTAGCAGTAATTACTTTACCATGTGAGGCTCAGGGCAGGTAGTAATGGAGAATACCTTTAAACTTGGAGCCTTCTCAAACCTTTAAACTTGGAGCCATCTCAAAAAACAAACAGAAAAACCCTGACCTCTGACCTTGTTTTGAAGCATCCCTACCTGCTTGGGTAGTGTTTGCATGTTGAAATATTTATTTCCTTCATAAAAAAATCTATCTGAATATCCAATCTCTCCACAATAAAGAGTTTATTTCCATGTTAGCAGAAGCCCTTAAGTAATTTGGGGCTATGATCTTAACACCACAAGCTTTACTCACTTAAAACTTTGCCAGCTTCAAGCTGCATATTTTTCACACCAGCTCCTCATTTGCAAAACATAGCGGGGACTCAGGTGAAAGGTGAGGAAGTTTGAAGAGCTGCAGAACCCAGTTAGAAAACTAAGTTTCTTGGGCATTGCTTCCAAGACAGCAGTATTTCTGAGCTTTCTGTCACTTGGCGAGATGAATTGGTGCCACTGGGGATGAGCAAGTTCTGGAAAGTGGGCATTATAATGGTTACTATTGGACCTGGGGGGGAAAAGCTTGGAGCCTCTGAGAACCCTGAAGATAAACTAGTTCTTGGAAACGACTTTGATGCCAATATTACAGCATATGAGTATTGTCAAGGTTGTCTTCATCTGTTCACTGGCTATGTTCTGAGAACAAAAGAGACGAATAGAAATTAATTGGTATTTAATTGATACCATGAAAAAGAAAAACCTTAAAGTGCCTCACACTATATCAAACTCAAAACCTTGGATGAACAAAAGAGAAAAGGTATTCTGCCCTTTCATAAGGGCGTCACCCTCAACCTTCATCCATCATAAGTTTGAGATTAACTCCAATACATTCTCCATAATAATTTTTAATAACAGAGAGGGGTAAGGAGATGAGTGAGGAATGCTGAATTTTTCTCTGAGGCCCAGGATCAAGATATTAGGCCTTAATACACAGAATGACTGCAGGTTCCCTTTTATGCCAACTGACATTACTTAGTGGGTGCATTTTTTTCTACATTTTTTTGGGGGGGTGGGATGATTTTGGAAAACACCAGGGAATACAGGCCCCTATTTTCAGTTGTATTAGAATTTTAACAATGGCTTGTGAGGCGTAAAATACCATACAACAGTGATGGCAAATCTTTTAGAACTGTCACTGATAAAAAACCCAGCCAGCTGCGGCACACATGGCATAGGTTCATCACCACTGCTATAGAGGAAGCGGCCTAGCTCTGTGAGGGAAACTGGCCACCTTCACTTTACACTTGTGCACAATGTGAATCTGTGGAAAGTTTGAAATGGGACTTTTTAAGCCGTATCAGAAGGTTGTTTCTGCATGTAACTGATGTATCAGTTTGGGTTGCTTAGGAGAATAGCAGTTACAACGAGAAAATTTTCCCTTTTGAATACTCCCTACTCATCCAGAGTAAGCTATCTGCCCTCTCTCTCTCTCTTTCCTCTTTCTCCGACCTTCAAATCAACTGTCTTCTTTTATTTTAAAAAAAGTGGTGTATGCTGATCTATTTAAATATGGCAGCTTCCCTACTTATGACTTTGTGTTTAGATTCACTGGTAAGAACAAACAAATGCAAGAGCAAACGTATCTACACCCAACAGATTGTAGTGCTAGTGGCTGCTTAATGCCACAAATGAAAGATTTTACAGACAGCTTCTTGGATCCTCACATGCTTGAGAGGAGCGGTACTTCTGTAAGATGTACATGTTACAGATCAGGGCTTCACCTGGCCTTTTCAGCACCTCTAGGAAAATTCAAGAAGGATGTCTCCTAAGGGCAAACAGGGTCTTTCAGGTTTAAGAGGGGCGTCTCAGTTACTTTTTCTCTCTTGGAGACAAAATACCTGGTGCTCAAAATTAAGAAAGGAAAGATTAATTTAGCTCACAGTTTGTGGAGGTTTCAGTCCACACTCAGATGGCTCCAAGGCAGAAAGGCACATGGCTGAGGGCAAAAGTTCATGGTGTGAAAGACGGCAAAAGCGAAAGGGAGGAGCCACAGCAAGCTTCTCTCCCTCCCTTACACTGTGTGCAGGTGACCCCGCCCCAGGGCAGGTATAGCACTCACACCTCTCATCCCAGCACTGGACCATGAATCAGCTAGAAATGCTAGAAGCCTGCCCCATGACTGCATGAGACTTTGGCGGGGACATATAGGCACAAACCACAACAAGGGAGTGTGTGCTGGACTTCACCATCTCAATCCCTATTGTCAGTCTCCCTTACAGGGTGTAATCTGTTGGCCAGGATGGAACATGAAAATGGTATAAAGGAGGACTTTCTTTTTCAGCCACACTGGTTTCAAGGTATTAAGTAGGTCAAGCAATCTTACCAGAAAGCAAGTTAGTTACTAATTTCATAAGTGCTTAGTAAAATGACACCAGCAGCTTCAAGTTAGAAGAATTATGGGCAAAAGGATCAAGATGTGATATCTATCTATCTATATAAATATCATCCAAGGTGAATGTAATTATTATGTATCATAAACATAAGAAATAATTAGGATATACAGTGGAACATGAGAACAAAGCCACGTGGTTTTCCTTCATGACTAACCAGTTCTTGACTCAATCTCCGTGAGAATGATTCTGTCCTGTTTTGATTTATGATACACAAGGAGCTGGGATCAACAAGCCTGGCTCTTTCAGAAGCACAAAGTGCCAGGAGTGTGCAACTAGTTAACATCACAAATGAAGAAGCCAGGTTTCAATACCCAGAGATCAGACATCAGGAACCAACATCCTGTGGTTTAAGTCTGCCTGAGGCAGCAAACAAGCTCTCAGGAAAGAGAGCAAAGTGATGACCTGCCAGGAAGGATGCAGCATTGAAGGGATTTTAAAAATACTAGCAAGAGTTGGCTGGGAGATAAGTACTTCTTAACTGCTGAATGTGATTTAGGAAAGCAGAATTAAGATAACTAAAGTCATATCTGATGCACACAGAATATTTAGGTCTCTTCTTGATCTATAAATTGGGACCTTCCCTATCAAGAGTTAGATATAATGGTAAATTACACAGCAACACCTTCCTAATGAACTCAAAGCCAATGCAGCTATTAATAATTGACATATATGTCTCCAAAAGGGACGAGGGTAGAAGACAAGAAATTCAAAACACACATATACATGAAAAATGTTCAACTGTTGTAATGATAAAAAAAGTGAGATGTCACATTTTGTCCATAACATTGGAAGAAGCTTTTCTCTAATGGTAATATTCCATGCTACAAACATGAGAGGGGATAGACACTCTCAAAACATACTGTTCAAATTATAAAATTAATACATCTTCCAGAAAGCAGATTAGCAATGTTTTATTCAAACATTCATCCTGTGCATATTTATTTAGTATCTAGATTCCTTTAGGAATTTAATCCCAGTAATTCCATATTTGGGGATCTGTTCAAAAAGTGTCAAAGATTCTCATTAAAAGATGTCTTATTAAAAGATGCTGGCCATATTTAAAAGTAAAAAATAAAAGAGACAAAGGAAAAGTAAATTATATATTTTGAGAGAAACTAGCTTTAAGTGGTGTATAATGAATGAGGAAATGATAAAATAATACTTTGTGGAAAAGTATAAAAATTTTAAATACAGAAACACTTCTAATCAGATACAAACGTTAATGGTTTGGGTAGTAGAATTCTGGATAATTTTTACTTCCTTCTTGTGCTTTCCCATAACTTTCAAGTTTCCTACAATAAACATTTATTAATTTTAGAAGTAAACTCCTGAGCAACAAAAGAGAAATTAGCTGCAGAGCAGATGTATTTAGAATTCCAGAAACATAAACAGAAAAAAAAACCAAAAAATGATGATAATAAAAATCACAAATACACAGTTTGGTGTAGATTTAAAAGTCCTGAAAGCTGCTGAGCCCTAAAATAATGGTGAAGGAACACATACGAGTAGAATGAAAGAATGTTTAAAACAGAAGCTCCATTAGAGATCATCCAGTTTAACCTCCTCCTTCGATAGGGTGGAAACTAAGAATTAGCTATCATAAGGCTTGATCTGGCATTGCAAGGTAGAGACAAAAACCCTAGGAATCCTGGGTCCCAATCTATGCTCTTTCCAAGACATAAGGGAATGCAAGTAAGTTTCTTTTAAATTGTAGAGTAGCTGTTTGATGGGTTGTATTGAGAAGGTTATACACTAGCGCAGGAGAAAATTTTGCAAGAAGATTTATGATTTCCAATGGGCAATATATCTGCATAAAATTATACAATCTTGCCTTTGCCAAATCCAGATATATACAAAGTAGTATATATCTATTTTAGGGGAACATTTGGCATAAAGTAGGACTAAACACTATAGCTTCAATGCACAGAGATAAAGAAAAAGGAAAGTTCCTGTGTTCTAATTGAAAGGGGATAATTAATTAAGATGTAGCGTAATGCTTCACCAAAAAGTTTACACTCTGCCCATTTATATTCTCTGACAGGAGGGAGGGGAAACTCATGTCTTTCCTCTGGAAAGCTGTAAGTAGAAACACACTTCAAATATTTGAGGGAACTTGTATTTGAAAGCCTTGATGCTTAAATGGCCCATAGTTAATAAAGCCTCAAACAACCTTCAAAATGTTCAGGGTCACAGGAAAGTTAGGAATGAAAGGGTTCTATGGAGAACTGTTATGGAGAGTCAGAGAACACCAGGAAATACCTCTATGAAGAAATCTCAGCTATGAAAATTGTAAATAAAATGCCAAGTCCCTGGTTATATAACATCAGGATCAAGTGTGTTCTATGTCAGGAGTGCAAGGATGGTTTGCTCATAAATACAGGACCTAATAATATAATAGTTCACATTCAAAGAGTAAATGAGAAAGCTGTTTTATCATGTCAGTAGATCTCTGCATCCCCTAAAATAAAGTCTGTCAACACATACCAAAAAGAATGAGACTTCCTTTACTTTACAAGGGCATTTACCAGAAATCCCAGTAAGTTTCAAGATTAACTGTAAAACATTGGAACTATTCCATTTAACAACTGGAAAAATAAAAAAGATGCCTATTATTCCTACTACTATACAACATTATTCTAAAACTCCCAAGAAAACTGAAAGAAAAACTACTAGAACAAAGGTAAATAGACAAAGGTAAAAACTAAAGCTATGTGACATCCTTGTAATTCTATTACAATATCAAGGAACATTATTAAATATTTTGAAGAAACAGGAGGAGGTGAAGAAAAAATTTTAAAAACTCACAAAGGACACAGAAGATGACATAAATAAATGAAGAGATATATTAATGGATAAGGAGATAATTTTTTAAACTCTCCAATATGTAAATTGATATATTCAATGGATTTATGATAAAAATGCTCACAGAATTTTTTAAAAAATTTAATACCTGATTGTAAAATTTATCTAGGAAAAGAGAAATAAAAAGTTAACAAAATTATATAAAAAGAAAGAGGAAGAAAGAAAAAAAAACAGAGAGGGGAAGACTATAATGTCTCAAAGTTTAAACTTCTGATATTTAGGCAAAAAAATATATCTCAGAATTGAGAGTGCAAAAATTGATACATAAGTTCCAGTATGAGTTACAAGTGTTTTCTCAAATCAGTGGAGGAAAGAATAGTTTTTGTTTTTTTTAAATAAATGATACTGCACCAACTGATTGAAATAATGAAGTTAATCTCTACCTAACAACCAGTCACAAAGGTGAAGTTCAAGTAGATTAAAGAAGTAAACATCAAAAACAAAAATAGAAAAATATTGTAATATAACAAATGTGCATACATTTAAAATGATGGGAAAGGAAAGGTTGTCTTAAAAATATAAAGGAAATCCTAAGAAAGACACAAAAGAGTATATGACAAAAATATCTGAAAAATATTAAGACATGTGAAATAAAACCCATAAATAAATATAAGTAAGTGACAAAGAGAACATACTTGTAACATACCAAGTAGAAAAGAATTAATATCCAGAACACAAAAAACTATAAATCAGTAAGAGAAAGATAAACAATGTAATAGAAAAACACAGAAATAGGCAATTTGAGAAGTTAAAAATGTGAAAAGAGGCTCATTAATAATAAAGCACATGCAAATTTAACCATAAGATAGTACTTTTTTTTAACCTATCAAAGTGGCAAAAATAAGAATTATAAATTTAAATCAATTCTTCATACAGAGTTGATGAGAATGAGTTTTTTAGAGCACTTCGGACATTTGGCAAATTTTTTAATGTCTACAGACTTTAACCTATTAATACCATTTCTTGGAAACTTATCTTAGAGAAACTACAAAAGCAGGAGAAAGAGCATTCATTGCAATATGCATTATCACAGCACAAACGAGGGTGGGATTCAGTCATCACCAATACTAAGGTAGTTAAATAAAGCAGGGTATACCTACCATCCACATGAGGGAATGTCCTGCACCAGTCAAAATGAATTACTTAATGTCTATGTATTAACATGAATAGCTAACTTAGTAGTGTAAGTTATGGATCCATATGGATCCTGTATGGATCAGGCCATTTTACAAATGAGAGAAAGAAAGATTAAATGAGGAAAGAAAGAAATGAAAATGAGACACTGTATTGGAAAAAGAATAAAAAGGACAAAGTATGTTTTTTACTGGTGCACATATAAATGTGTGCAATGCACGAGAGGAAACTCTAAAAGAATAAAAAGCAAGCTGATTTCATTATGCACTTTTTGCAGTAGAGAGCAATACTGTACCCCTGGGTGGCAGAGCAGGGATCTTAGCTTCTCTGCAGAGGCAGCTCAGAGTAGGGCCAAGACTCTGGAGGTAAGCTGACTGGTTCTGCCAGTGAACCTACCTAGGTAGTTATAAGAGTGTCAATTCATAGAGCTGTTGTAACTGGTAAGTGAATTCATATACATCAAGTGCATGTTTGCATACAGTAAATGCAATACAAACGTAGCTGTGAGAGCGAGCTGTAAAAATTGCTGAAGTGTGACTGTTTTGAGCTACAGAAACCGTAATTTATAGAGTTCAATCTCACGTTATTACGGATAGCTTTGCTTTTGTAAAGCACACATTACAAGCTTTTTCTAAGGGCTGGAGAGTGGGGAAGATGAAGGTGCGAACAGTAGAGGTGAGACGGCTGGAGGGAGTCGCTGCGTCCAGAAAACTGAGTATTTTCAACATCACTTTGTAGGAAGATCTTATCTTTGGAGAAGAAAGTCAATATTTAGAATAATTTTTCAAACTAAAACTTAAGACATGCTTTCAAAATCTACTTGTATTTATTTCCATATAAATCCACAGGACCTGCAGGCTTGCTGGCACATACTGACGGTCCCGCAGCACTCAGAAGACTGGGGCGGAATGATCGTGAGTTTGAGGCCTGTCTGGGCTCTACCTCAAGGCCTTGTCTCCAAAAACCACACAAAAACAATCCCCATGACCACGTCTTTACACAAATGACTAAATTTTGTGTAACAGGAATATTTTATTACATTTCAAAGAAATATTAATGAAGAAGTGATACATAAATTATAGGAGATAAAAAATAAAATTTACTTTGGCCTATATTATATACTACTGCATAGTAAATAAATAGGTTTTAAATGTTATTATAACATCTTTTAACATCTAAGATAGAGCTGTAACAGCAGCAAATTATAATATTTGAAGTCAGATTAAGCAAATCTTTTACATTTAAAAAAGTTAGACTGGTCTTACTTTTAGTTTTTCAATGCTGATGTTAAGTGTGTTCCATATGATAATTAAAGTGCAACACCTTCAACTGATGTCAATTTAAAAATAGAAAAACACATATAGATATAAAAACAAATCTTTCCATTAAATACATAAATGACTCAAGGAGAGCAGAGATGCATAGGAAATGTGTCTATACATAGTTTGATATTATTACCCAATCTTCTCTGCATATCTTGTAATGGAAATATTGCTCTGGGTGATTGAAGAAATAAGCAACTTTGACATTTCTGGATGTAACGTGAGGAGATTATTTCATCATAAAGGATTGGTATAGAATATCCAGACCAACAACTCAATATCAAAACTCTCCTTGCAACCCTAAAACAGTGTAGAATGACATTTAAGGTAATCCATTTATCACCGCCCAATACAGGCTGCTTGTTCACAAAATGTCAGTGGCAAGGCTGGAGTATCCTGGTTTCTAGGCAGTGAGCACAGGAGACAAGGCGTCTTTCATATAGCTTCAACTTCATTTCCTGACATGACATCGCTGTAGCTCGGACTTCAGCTCCCAGTTTTTGGCGATGTACATGAGCAGCTCTATAAAGGAAGTGTCTTCTCTTTCCCACACACAGCAGAAACATTCCCCTGTAAAGATAATGAAAAATCTGCATATCTGCAGGCAGGTCATTCACTCATGATGAATTCCTGATGCTTTTATTAGCCACCCTTAGAGAGCTTAGTGCTTTAATTCTGAATAATAGTAATTCTAAGAATTCAAGTAATTTTTTATGATCATTTTAAGATAATAGTGACTTGCATTTATGTGTTACTTCTTTCGAAGCGGTTTTTTGACAAGGCACCTCCTATGCTTTTCCCCAGGCCCCTGTGAGATTAGTCATGCATTATCAATTTTTGCAGGTGGGAAAAGCTGAGGTGTAGGCAAGTTTAACTTTTTTGTCTAAAGTCTTGAAGCAAGCAAGAATCACTCAGTGTTGAAGCAGAAACGATTCTCAGGGTCAAATTAATAAGACTTACTTCAGAGATAATAAACTGATGTGCTATTTGACCAAACAGGGAGGACCCATAAACCTATAAATTCTGAGCTTTCATATAACTGTAGGAACTTCGGGCTTTTTGTGAAAATGTAGCAATAGTAGGGCCACGTTTTATAGAGTAACCAGTTGGCTAAAGTTTAATCATTGCCCCTGTTAAGTTTAACATAGGCTCTGCCATTTATTACACAGTCTATTTCATTCATTTTTACATTTACTTTACATATGGTCAAATGGATGTATCTGAAGAATAAATTCAAAAAGTTTTGAAAAGTTTATAACCACATCACCCCTTCAAAATGCATTTTTACGCCTTCACCCTAAAATTTCCCCTTGCCCCTTCCCCATCACTGTCCCCTTTCTTTTCTCTTTTCACCTATTTTTACTATTTAGCCACCAACATTTGAACTTGAAATCCATGACCTAGTCTAAATCCCTTCATTTTACAAAGAGTAAAACTGAATCCTAGGGAAAGCTACAGCCAGAAGTAGAATACAGGTTTCCAGACTTCTGGTCTATAATGCCATCCTCAAAAGTAACACACTGTACTGCAGAATAAAAGAAAAAGGGTATGAACAAGCACCCTGTTGCCCTAGGGTTGACCCAAAAGAAAGTGTCAAGATACCATCATGTAGGCTTTAAATAGGTACCTAGGATGGGTGACCAATAAAGTCTACTATTTCACTCCAAATAATCAGATCTGGAAGCAATTAAGTAGTAAATGGGAATAAGCCGAGACAGAGCCTTTTCTGGGAGTGTAACTGTGACCTAGATTTGATGAAGTTCATTCCCAGCAGCCGAGGTAGGAATACTCCACCAGCACCACACGGAGAGCATTTGGGGTCAGCCTCCTGCTGAGCAGTCCTGCCACTGCTAAACTCTGAAATGGCCGAAGCCCAGCAGCAAAAATAGCTTCTCCTCTCTGTGCCAGACCACCTGCTTCTCGTCTACGCCTGATGATCCTTTTTTAGGAGGCTAAGTGCCATATGGGATCTTAAACACCTCCCCCTACTTTTTAAAAAATTATACTACAGGAAGGGAAGCATTTTTATGTGGACCTGATTCAGTGCCTTACTTTCTCCATTAACTATCTGGGTTAAGTTCCTACCTGATGGTGAGGCATGAGGAAAAACAGAAATAAGGTAAATTCTTTTTTCTGTATTTTAAAGGGTCACAGTATCCTCAGAACCTCAGTATCCGCAGTAGCCAGTGGTTGCTGGTATCTCAATTACTCCATTATGAGAATTTTCCCGTACGTGCACAATAAAGACTAAGATTCTTCCCTCCTACAAGTTTACAGGTCCTTCAAATTCCCCCTGGCCCCTCCCAATAAAAACTGGCTGAGGGTAACAGATGTACCTAAAATGTACAGTCAGTAGACAGTCTGCACAGCCTCTGGAAACCACAGACTTTTTCTCATCAGGTTTTGAATCTGCAGCCAATACGGAAATGTTCCAGTGAAAGTAACCAATGAAATGGATCTGGTTCAGTCTCCACGTTCTATGAATGAAGAGACTCAGAGCCAGAGAGGTGAGCTAGTTAATAACCACAATTTATTACATGCGCTTGGTTTCAAAACTCAGGGTAATTTAACACACACGCGGCATCAGTTTAGTCTCATGCTACCACAGAGAGTTAAAGAGAAGTAATTCCATTGTGCAGATGGGGAGACAGAGCTGAAGAAATGACAAACTCACTGTAGCTCAGGAAGATAAAGTGTGACACTGAACAAATATTCCATCTCCCTGAGCCTTCATTTTCTCACTTAAATGGGAATAAGAACATTGGCTACTTCGCAGGACTGTTATGAAGATTCCAAAAAATATGAAAAATGCTATAAGGCATTTCAGTGCTGGATAAGTATCTGCTCTTGTTATTAAGCTATTATTACACAAGGGGTAGAGCCAATAACAGAACCCCTGCCTTCATATTACTGGCTGAGTGCCTTTGCATTAGCCCATGCTACACGAAACTGAGATTATGTATTGTTTGTAGTTAGAACATGCACCAAGCAGAGTGGTGAAGGAGGGAAGGGCAGAGGCAACAGACAAAAACCATTTAAGACACGGAGATTAGCTGTTACAAAAAAAAAGGCATCAGGCAATCATCATCCAAATTTGACTGCATTTCACAGAACAGTGCGGATGGGATTTTATTAGATAGCTCTGCCAAAAACATATTGGCAGATACAGCCCTGAGCTTGTGGTTCACCAGAAACACAAGAGCTCCTCTTCAAGGAGATCCTGCTCAGGCCCTGGCCCAACTCCAAGTTAATGCAGAGTTAAAAGTAGCAGCTGCAGCAATGCTGAGATTAGAGGGTCCCCTGAGGAAGGTCCAGCCAAAGAGGTTCTTCCCAAATTATTTATCAATTATTAGCAGAGGGAACCTTAAAAGCATATACACAAAAAGCAAAGAAAACCTCTACAAAATCTGGTCTCAGAAAACACGGATGTTGTAAGAACAGACACAATTAGTCAAGAAATTTACGGGAAAACCTAAAAAGTTTGCAATCTCAAATATCAATGTAGTCTAATTTTCTCCTATCAATGCAGGGGGGGGGTGTCCTCTAAAATACAATAATGCTGGCAAGAATACGCTGAAACTTCATATACTTGGCTGATTACAATTTAAATTGGTACAACACTTTTGGAAAGTAATTTGGCAATATGTGCTGAAAGCCATAAAAGCTTACATGCCTTTTGACTTAGTAATCCTTTCCGATTCTACGGAACTAATCCAAAATGAGGAGAAATACAGTATAAGCAAATACATAGTTGTAACATTACTTACAGCGGTGTCAAATCAAAAGCAATTTAAATGCCTAATAATAAGGAAACTGTTTTGTACATGTGATACATCCCTTTGATGAAATATCCTATATTGATTATAAATTCTATAAGGAAACTACCTATAACAGCAAGTGAAACACTGTAGGCACCTATGATTATAAATCTTTTAAAATACGCATGCAAAATGCATAAGCAGGAAACAAACACTCAAAGAGACACAACCAAAAATATTGAGACTGAGATTTTTTTTGTTTTCTGTATTTCCACAATGTCAGTTTATTATGTGGAATATTCCCCACTTAGGAAATATTTCTGCATCATGCAGAACAGTGTGTACAAACTAGCAGCCCATAAATGACACCCCACTATAGTAAGTTTTACCTGTCCTGTCCTGTTTTAAAGCAATGAATCATATGAAGACTCCTTCACACTCAGAGTGACTGCTGTACTGAAAAATTGGAGCACTTGTAATCCTGGCCCCACAGTGTCACAAGGTAACAAGTGATCCCAGTTAGAAGGCAACAGTCCCTTGTAGCCCAAAGTGGTTTCCTATTTGACCCTGCTACAACCCTTCCTGTTGTCTTCTAACCCAAGACAGCTACTCTCTCCTGTCACATACCCAACTGAAAATCTGTATGATGAAGAGCACAAACAGTGGAGAACTGTACCTATTTTGCGTGCCGTTTTATTTCACTTTATTTTATTTTATATTTTTTTGGTGCTAGGAATTGAACTCAGGACCTTGCGTTTGCCAGGCAGACGCTTGTGCCACTGAGCTATATCCCCGGCTTGCATGCCATTTTAAAGGTGAATCACTGCATACTAAACTCAAGCTTTAGTTTAGATAACATGTCACCAAAAAGTCACAGTCCAATCAATCCACTATTCTCACCACACCACAGGCATTTCCGGGATCTTTCCTACCAACCAAAGGACAGTCCCTGAGTGAATAGTTTCTACTGGTGCTGCCTTCAGATTCTCCTTGAAACTAGTCCCTGGCAAGGGCCCTGCACCTTTTTCAGGGCTCAACAGAACTAGAGAGGCAAACATGCTTTCGAGGCAGTTCACAGCCACATGACCCTAGCTCTGCACATTTAAATTATTTTCTGAGTTTCCCAGGACACTTACTGAACAAACTAAGGAAAACACTTCTTTCTCCCTATATGTATTCCAGCTGTGGTCCAGCAGAACCCTGGCTGTTTGCTGAGGGAAGATGTTTTCAGATTTTTCTTTTCCCAGGGGTAGAAGATAGAGGAACAGAGACTGTGCGGTAGTAAAGCGGAGAGGTGACCCTGGAGGATATACGTGCTCTCATCAACTGAACAAAGATGCAGAGTGGGCAGAGTGTCTGCAAACTTGATGTTTGCGAATCTCCTCAAAAGTAGTCACCAAGTACCATCACCAGTGTATGTTCAATTTATTTCCATAGCCCTGACAAAAGCTCATAATGTTGGTAAATAAATTAATAGAAACAAGCAAAAATAAAGCAAATACTTTCCTAGTCTACATGTCTTATCTACTGAATGCTGAGTGACAGATGCTGGATCTAGGACTTCAGTAAACACCAGGCCATTGGGTAAAATTCCTTACCTGCTTCCTAAGGCTCAAAACCTATTCTTTAGGCAAGAAAGAAGATTTATTTCAGATAAAGGACAAATGCTGTCCTTTAATTAACAACATCTATCTCTAGGACAAGCACATCAGGTATACAATGCAGAAGATTCTTTTAATATAAAGGACAGATGGCAACTTCACCCCTGGGACTTTCAAGGCTGCCCCAGAAAAACACACAATTTTAAAAGGCTTTGAGAATCCTCTAAGGAGAGCCAGTCGGGAGACAAGAATGCTTCATTGCCCCATTTACAAAGTAAACCAGAAAGTGTCTCTGAACTATTCAGAAACACTTGAAGAAGAGCCAGGTAAATCTGACTGAGGAAAACAGTAACTGTTGCCTCACAGTCTAGTAGCGGGTGTTGAAAAAGTTTCCTTTCTTCATGGCCTGAGTGGCACTAGATACAAAGGAGTTTTAATATGAAACACTGGCACGCTGGACTTCACGATCATATAATAACATGGGAGAATAAAGCTTTCAGACATCCTCCTTACACTAATATTGAAAACATCCCACCAGGACCTTCCCATTCAGCTGGGCACTGGGTTTGCTCGGTAAGAGGAGGACAGGAGGCGGTCCCCAGCTCCGGCGGAATGTCTCTCCTTTTATGGTTCTCATTAATCTGACTCAACAAACACATGTGTTGGTACAAGATTCCTAGCGCATGTGTTATACCTGCCTAACTGGGTGCTAACATTATAAACCACACATCAACACTTCTTGCCGGAGTGTTAATGTCTATTAATGTCCTGCTGAGGAAAAGGCTCTCAGAGCCAGCCCAGAGCCACAATTCAAGATTGGCTGCCACACGTTCTGGTCTTGGCCTGCTGATTTTAGATGGCACATTTTATCAACAGAATTTCTGGGGAAGAGTGGTATCAGTGTTGTACTTGGATTTATGTTGCAGAGGGAGCTAAAAGAGCCATACAACTCTGAAGGAATTTCAAGTTGAGGAATTAACCATGTGGAATTTGGCCACTGATATCCCAGATACCAAATTAAGTATTTCTTTTGCTCTGTTGTGAAGTTTCACAACACACTGAACTGGGAGAAAAGGGCTTGTCAGTGTGATACTGAGCTTCCTTGTTGCCACATTTTCAGTATGGCCCATGAAGTCCTGAACATTACCCTGGACTTACCCAATTAAAAGTGCACCTACACTATGTTTATACATGCCCGCTATATACACACTGATCACTGACAGAGGTGAACAAAGCATACAAGGTGAGTTTCTTTTATACAGCGTATAGAGAATGTGTAATACTATGTAAAATACACACATATATATATATACATATATATTAAAATAAACTCATAAAATGAAATTTCATATATTGTAAGGTATTACCTCAAGCTCTGCTTGGCACCATATAAAGCGCATATTTAACCCACACAACTTCATTCCTGCAGACCAAAAAAAAAAAAAAAAAAAGGGACATACACACAAGCACAACCGTCAAAACCGGATTTGCCCTTCTCTAAATTAATCCAATTATTCAAATGTCAGTTATATCTGTCACAGCCTGGCTCCTTGGGCCGAACCAAACTGTTAAAAATTAAAACTGTTTTACTTCGTTTAGTCTTTCTGCCTTTTTAGTGTAAAATCTAGAGTCTCGACAAAAAGTTGTGGGATTTGACACCCAGTGCAACACAACCCTATTGCTGTCATCCATGCATAATTCACTTTGGAAATATGCACTTGCTTTAAAATATTACTAAAATATACATGTAACATATGCTAATTTCACTGCGTTGGCTTGTAAACTCCAGCTACTAGGTTATATGTAAACTTCGCCAAGTGCATACACTGTACATAAAGGGATTATAAATGAAAGGAAATATCTCTGTCCCTAGCTCTCTGTCTCTAGCCTTGGCCAAACTGACAGCCCCAAATCCCAGCACCATCTAACATGCCCTTCCCGTGGAGAAGACAGCCTGTTCTCAGAGTCTTAATTACATCCCAGCTGACTGCCCTGCGTTGCCAAAATCAGGCAACAAACACTGGCCCTTCACTCACAATATGGTCTGTTAAACAGATTCCTGGTCACACAGAAAGAAACTTTCACAACGAGGAGAAATAAAGGGACAAGCAGGAGATCAAGGGAAAGCACAAATAGTAACCTAGGGGATGGGAGAGAGAGAAACAATTCATCCCCACCGTGCAAAAACAGAAAGAAGAAAGAAAAACCTCCTCTTCCCAGAATCCTTAGGCACTACAGAGCAGCAGAATTTTTAACAAAGCTGTCCTTATTACAAAGAAATCAAAGCCCTACTCAACCAGCCAAGTACTGCTGCTCCTCAAGATGGGACGCTGATACTAAGGCTCACTAGATTAATGATTGTTAAGTAAGACTCAACCACCCCACAAGGACCAGGCCATTATAATTACAGAACAGCATGCAACATTCTACCCTTGCAAATGGCATCATATGTTTTCCTGGCGGGCTTTTTTGGGCAAGGTTTAGTTTATTTGACATGGCAGAAGGTGCCAGAGCCTTACATTTGTATCCCATATAATCTACGTAGAATTAAATTTCTTTCTTTTTGTGACTGGCATCACGAGCAAAGCTGGTCACCAAACTTACTGACTATTCTTGGCTTCCTACAAAGCTAAATACAGGCTAATGGCAAAAACAAATTTTGCTTTAGGGTGCTTTGGAAAGCAGTTGTTCTCCAGATCAGCAAAAGATCTTGAGAGAGTGCTAACACGGAAAGTCTTGCCCAGTGTATTAAAATGTACACCGAGAGAGCAGCAATTTCAAAAATGAGCCCCAAATCAGAAGTTACAGAGGTGGCTATTTTAAATTTTACTCACTGATTTTAGTATTTGAAATTGCGTTTTCAGGGGTGTCATTTATTGAACACAATGGAAAAGGTTCCCCCTGGCATTCTGTCATAATTAAGCTGCTTTTCACATGGGAGGTTCTACACAGAATTCTCCAAGATAAATAGCACTATGGCTTTAGTTATTTTGATAATGGCAGGGCTGGGGATACAGCTCCGTGGCACAGCACCTGCCTGGCAAGTGCAAGGTCATGAGTTTGGTTCCTGGCACCAGGAAAAAAAAAAAAAAAGACGGATAATGGTAGAGGACTCTCCTGAACAAGTCAGGGACAGAGAGTTACACAGTAAAATTAACTCGTATGTGATCAGCACTATTTGCAAAGTACTTAAAAAATACATCCCCATTGTGTTTCAAAAGTACTTTATAGTAAGTGGTTGATTCTATTTTTCTGATTTTTACACAAGAAGCTGAAGCTCAAGGAATAAAAACAGCTCTTCTAAGGTGGCAGCACTTTTGACTGCAAAGCACATGCTTTCCCCACGGCTCTGTGTTGCTGCCCTAGAAAACACAGAGGAGAGACAGAGTGAATGTAACTAAATACTACACAGGTACGGGGTTGGGTAAACCAAGAGAACACAAGTGCTCTAGTTACAGGCACAGTAGGGATCAGCAAGCATCACAAAGGCTACCAGCGAGAAAGTTAAGGACTGAGAATGAATCTCTGCTAATACCTGTGTTCCCCCACCCTACCATAAACACAGTTGTCCTTGGATGGGAAAGGGAGGATCCCAATTTTGTCCTTTAAAACAATTTTGAAAAGGTTGGCTAGGGGTTTATCAATTTTATTTACTCTTTCGAAGAACCAACTTTTTGATTCACTAATTTTTTGTAGAGTTTTCTTCATCTCTATTGCGTTAATTTCTTCCCTGAGTTTTATAATCTCCTCCCTTCTTTGGGCTCTTGGTTTGGCTTGTTGCTCTTTTTCTAAGAATTTGAGGTGTATCAATAGGTTATTT